>PVLD010004728.1:0-121510 GCA_004027595.1 Dinomys branickii | reverse complement strand
GCCCGACACGCGCGAAACGTGGGATTGCCGGGCGTCTCCGCCGCCAGCAAGCCGATCTCCGTCGGGAGTCGCCGGGGGGCTGCACCGGCTCGGGAGGCGGGAGGGACCGAGGCGGCCGCGCGCTCCCACTGCGCTTGGACCGAGCCAAGCTTCTTCCCCGCGGGGATCGTCCCTGGCTCCCAGCGTCTGGGGCTTTCCCACGTCTCGCCCCGGCAGCCTGGTCCGCCCTACCACATCTCCCCCGGCATCCCAGAGAAATACGCCCAGTCTAAACTTCCCAGCTGAGGTCCCAGCATTCACGCTCGCGAAGTCTGTCTCGAGCTGGCGGCGCCCATCAAGGAGGTTCGCTCCCTTGCTGCTCACCTGGTCGCCATCTTCCCCGGATCTCAATAGTATTTCTTTTGAAGGAACAAAAATACTCTAACGTTGTTTGCATGGTGACAAATGCAGAACTCTGAACACACTAAAAGACATTGTACTGTGCATGTGAAATGGTTGAGCCCTATGATATGTGAATTATATCTCAATAATCTATTGCTTAAAAAAAGAATGGAAGGATATAAACCAAATTATCAGTAGTAGTAGATGGCTAATAGATGGTTTTCATTACCTATATTTTCCAATTATTTCTCTAATAAATTGGAGTTATTTGAAGGAAGGAAGAAACAAATGGGAGGGAGGGTACGGTTTCTTTTCCTAAGAAGTAGGAAGTAGCTGGGTGTGACGGTGCCCACCAGCTTTCTAGGAGGCTGAGGCAAAAAGATTGCAAATTTGAGCCCAACCTTGGTAACTTAGCAACTGAGAAAGACCCTGTCTCAAATAAAAAATAAAAAAGGCTGGGGCTGTAGCTCAGCATAAAGGACTTGGGCTCAGCCTGATGTCCTGAAAAATTAAATAAATAAATGCAAACAGGAGATAGAAGCCCTGACCTACATCTGTTCATCCCCTGATGGCTACTTGTGCATTGTGTTCAAGGATAGTTTCTTTACCTTGCTGGGCACATGAGATTAGAATAATTTCTGAGTTAAGTTTATAATACTTTAAGATGTTTGCTTGAAATGAGTCCCCACTGTACAACATTTCAGCTTGACCTCCTGGGGTTTATCTAGTAGGTCTGGATCAAGTAATGAGACGTGGGGTGATGCTCTGTTCAGTTTAGATACCATTGATGATATTAAGTCCTGCTTCCAAGTGCAGGATCAATTATAAAAATCTGCTAGGGATATCAGTCCCTACTCAGATACCCCCTTCTGTATCCTACATTTAACTGGGCACTTCCTGCTCAAGGTCCAGCCAGGCAACCTCGTGGAGACCTCAGGCTGCCAATCTAATGAGAATGACCCTGACCCCTAAACAGAGATGGACCTTTGGTATGAGGTGAGCTGGGAGGCAGCAAGGAACCTGCTTAGACATTCCCACAGTGAGGTCAGATTGCAGGTGAGTAGGAAAGCAGTTGTAAGACCCCCAACTCTTCTCACCCAAAACCTAAGACTTCACAAAGCTGTGTTTGAAGCTCTCGGAACCTTCTAATCTGTATCTCACTGGGTTTATCCCAAAGCTCTTCCTGACATAGGCTTGAGTCACTTGCTCAAACATACCTTTTTAAATTGTTTTTTGCTTAGTCACTTTATTATTAAAGTATGCCTGACAAAAAAATATTGTATATATGTAAGGTGTACAATGTGAGATATATATATATATATTGAAATGATTATCATAATCACACTAATTAACACACCCATCATGTCACCCAACCACAATTTGTGTGTGGTGTATGTGGTAAGAACACTTACAATCAACTCCTTGGTAATTTCATGTATGTAAAACAGTATTGCCAGTTGTAATCAGCATACTGTCTATTACTTCTCCAGAATTTATCATGTTGCATAACTGAAACTTTGGACCATTTGACCAACATCTCATTTCCTCTACCTTCAGAGTCTCTGGAAACCACCACCCTACTCTGCTTTTGTGAGCTTGACTTTTTTAGATTCCACATTTAAATGAAGTTGTGTAATATTTGTCTTTCTGTGTATGGCTTATTTCACTTAGCATAATGTTTTCCAGGTTCATCCATGTCGTCAAAAAATATCTCACAAATTTTTCAGGTTGAATGATGTTCCCTTGTGTATGCATACGTACATGCATACACATGCACATATATAGCACATTTTATATTCGTTCATCCATTAATGGAAACTTAGTTTGATTCCATGTCTTCACTATTGCCAAATAGTAATGTGATGAATATCGAATATAGATACTCATCCCATTGATATTCTGACTTCATATTCTTTGGATATTTGCCCAGAAGTAGGAATGCTGAATCGTAAGATAATTTTTCACTCTATTTTTGTGAGGAACCTCCATACTGTTAGCCATAATGGTTGCACCCATCTACATTCCCACCAACTATGTACTAGGGTCCCCTTTCTCCATACCCCTACCAATACTTATTATTTTTTCCTTCTTAATAATAGCCACCCTTGCAGTTATGAGGTGGTTCTGATTTACATTGTTCAATGACAAGTGATGCTGTGCACCTCTGCGTAAATAAACTTGCCAATCATTTGTCTCTCCTCTTGAGAAACATCCATAAGGTTCCTGAAAGAGAATAGGATGAGGCCTTATTTCCCATAAGGAAATCAGTATACTAAAAGAAAGGGCAGTCATTGCTGGTTAATCAAAAAAGAAAGCACATTCACTACAGAAGGCAGAAGAGTCTACTCTCCTATTCTAAAACAAACCTGTTTTAAAATAAAATCTTGCTCCTCTCTCATCTTCTTGGACCCCTCATAGTGGGAGTATCTCAGTTTCCACATTGCTGACCAGGGCTGTTGGAGGGCTTACTTGAAGATGCTTTTCAGCCAATCAGGGTGACATAGCCAGTACCCTATCCCAGGCTTTCCCGAGTGATTTAGAAAATACTGAGGTTGCTCAGACAGGCAAATGGCCCTGTCCCTGTCTTGAGGTAGATCTTCCCACTTCTGTGGCCACCAGAGAGTATTTGGAACATTTCCCAAAGCTCAGGCAGTCCTAGAATGCCCTCCAGGCACATCATTTTCAGGCCATGGCAGCTCCCAGGCTCCTACATTGACAGAAAAATTAAGGTGGCGGGGCTCTGGCTGAAAAGAAAGCCTTCTGCCATTGAAGGGTGAAAGGACCCCATTTGGCTTAAAAAATTTCATGTGGACAGGTATGTCCTAGGAGATCCTTTTTTTGGCTTCAGGCTTGCACATATGGTTGCTAGAACCATGCCGTTGTCTACATTTTCCCATAGATTCAGAAAGGGAAAAGCCACTCTTCCCAAGTCTCCTCAGCAAGTAGGAGAAGGTTCCTGTTCCAAAGGAGATGTGGAATATTTCAGAAAGCTCAGCTTCGAAGGGGCTTTAGGCAGTACAGTGACAGCCTGGGGATAGCAGTGTGCATCTCTGTCTTTAGCATAACACTCCTAGTCACCTTGTTAGATCAGACACCATTTGTAAACACAGAAACTCTATTCAGTGTTGTGTGATAGAAACCACACTAACTGTCCATGAGAAGAATAATAAAAATGGTGAATCACAGTGACGATCATCATCTTCCTGGCGTAAATAATCATATTTTCAAGGGTGTGACATAGTATTAAAGTAATGTGATAGGAAATGTCTTACTTACTTTCTTATTGCTGGGACAAAACACCTAATACCTACAAGTTAAAGGAGGAAATGGCTCACAGTTTGTAAGTGTTTCAGTGCATAGTTGGCTGGCTCCAAGGAAAGGCAGCATGGCAGAGGAAAATGGCAGAGGAGAAACGGCACATGGCCTGGCAGGCAGGAGGCAGCCTGCAGTAAGCCTTCCTTTCCCTTTTCATTCCATTTAGGCTACAAGCCTATTGGTTGGTTGCCACCCTGAATCAGGGTGGGTCTTCTGTCTTCAGTAAATCCATTCAACCACACCTAGAATAATGCTTGGCCAATCAGTGAACTAATCCAGCTATCACACCTATAATCCAGTAAAATGCACTTATGCTCCATCCACCTCCCCAAAGCCCTCCCTATGAATGCATGAGGCTTTAGAGGGACATGTAGATATAAACCATAACAGGAAATAAATACGTGTATAAAAGCTCAACAGTAGTTACCTCCAGTGTCAGAGTTATACTCAGTTTGGGATTTGTTTTTGTGTGTGCTCTGTGGTGACTTCCGCATTCTCTGCAGCGAGCCTGTATGGTTGCAGTAATTGGAGAAGAAAATTGTATTTCTAAAAACAAGTGAAAAATATTTGCTTTATTATATTTTGTTCCAAGAAAATAAAAAGCACTTCTAAGAAGAATTTCTGAACTGGGTTCAGGCTAAGACACTCACCACAGATTGGCTGAAACTTGCCAGGAAGATGTAGGCCATCCCACAAGAAGGCTGGGAAAAGCCTGTTTCACATGGAGTCAGGAGAGACAGAGATGGATTCCCAGAGTGGTCCTCATTCTGACAAACTCACAGGACAGTGCCAAGTGAGGAAGTTGGCTCTTCCAGGTGAAGAAGTTGCCAACTGAATACCCAGAAAGAGGGCAGAAAGCTGAGCTGAGGCCTAGTAAGTCCTAGTAAAGCTTTACAAATATAAGGCAGAAGCTCAGGGGCTTTATCTGTCAATCAGGGCCTGGGACTGCTCTGTCACAGACACCAAGGTCCTAACTGAGCTTCCCATCAATTTCAGATTGAAGGTGTTTTATCTCCTCATAGAGCTTCAGTGAGTCCTGTGTTGAACCTGAAGACTAGACCTGGGCTTTTGTTAATAGGCAGCAGCACAGTTTACCAGGAGTCTACAGTGCTTAGACAGTCATGGGACATGTGGGTGTGATTTCTTCCTCCAGAGTAGCCTGGCTTGCCCTCAAAAGCCTCCAGCACACTCCCCCAAACATCTCATTCATGAGAACAGGGTCCCTTGCCTCGTGCTGAGTCACTGACAAGAACAGATGTCTCACACACTGAGGGCTGGAGCAGGGCCTGGTCCCTCCCAGGAGTACAAAGCCATCCAGCGCTGGGAGGGAATCAAATGACTGTCATGTGGGTTCCCAATAACATCAGCCACACTTTGCTTCTAGCCATTAGTTTCCAAAAAGATAACTATTCGATTTAGGCATGGTAGTATGTGCCTATAATCCCAGCACTGTGAGAGGCTAAGGCATGAGGATAAAGTTTGAGTCCAGCCTGGGTGACTTTATACTTTAGCTAAACCCTGTCTCAAAAAATTAAAAAAAGGGTTAGGGTTGTATCTCAGAGTACCCAGCACCACACATCAACAAGGGAGTAAAGACAACGATTGTTGGAGAAGAGAATTCACGTTCCCTTGGTTCCCCCAAAGTTGGGTCTTTATGGAGCCCACTCAAAGCCGTCTCAGGGCTCTTCAGTGGCCTTGCAGGCAAGGTACCTTTGAGGGAATGTGGGGACAATCTGGAAAGGGGACAGGCTTTCAAATGACATGTGCCCAGAATCCCAGCTTTGCCATTTGCCAGGTGTATGGCCTTAGAAATATTATTCAACTTCTCTAAGCTTCAATTTAAAAATGGAGATAGTAATACTTTATAAGATTGCTGTAAAGTCTCTAGCTCAATACTCATTCAATCAATGATTCTTAAACTTTAATGTCCTAGAGACTCAGAGTCTAGCTAAACATGAAGACTGCTGTGCATCATATCACAGTCTGCTGCCAGGAATCTACATTTTTACCAGTTACCCCCAGGTGATTCTGAAATGAATAAATCACAGACTACATCCAGAGCCAGTACACCAGGTTTTGCTGCTGCTGGTGTTATTGTCAGGTCTCATGCAGCAAGCAAGAAAATTATCTTCCTTTCAATTTTCAATTTACAGTGAGTTGCATTCCATTCAAACTAAGCATATCTGCAGCTTTTGTGCTGTGCCCTGGACCAGTTGGTAAATGCTGAATATCAGTGGGATTCCCTTTGCACAAATCAAGCAAACACGTGACCTCCAGGGAGGAAGGCTTCCCCCAAGGAAGAAAAGCATCCACTTCAACCTTTGCACCCAAAATAAGACTCTTACTAAAATTAACAAGGCATCACATTTCCAGCACAGACACTCCTTCCAACCTCTGGACTGGATTAATGAAATATCAGCCCACCTGGTTCCAGAGTTCTATCCATCCAACGGACTTCCTGCCCAGAAAAAGAGAAAGGGCCCAGAAGAGCAAAGGCAGCCTCTGTCCTCCCTCCTCCCTCCCCCACCACACCCCATGGAGCTGCTGATGGTCTCAGCAGGGTACAACACTGTGTGTTTCCTATGTCCAGCCTCTTGGCCTCTAGCAGTAAGAGATCTGAAATGTCTGCTGCTGCCTGTTATTGCAGAACAAGAATAGAAAACGGTTTGCAGAGGCTGTGACTTGGAATGAAAGAGCAAAAAAGAGAAAAGATGCTCTGGCTAGCATCAGAGTTGAGAAAGGCGGTGAAGGAGGAAGCCAAGCATGGAGGTGGGGCATGCCGGGAAGAAAGTCACTGTGGGCTATGAGAAGCTTGAGAAGGAAGAGGGAGAAGACAAATCAGTGGTCCAGTGTTTGTCGATGGCGCTGGGCTCATCTTGCTGCTTGCTGGAGAAAGACTTGGCAGCCGGCAAGTTCAGGCACAAATGTGGTCAGATGAGAGTGATTAGCTGTTCTTTTTCAGAGGGCAAACCAAGGACAAAATGAAATGTAATGAGATGACACGAGATGGGAGGACATTTGGTTAAAGGCCAGGGGCTCCCAAACCTGGCCAGTTGTCAAATTCACTGAAATCTGGTTAAGACACCACTTCCAAGAACCACCCTGCTTCCTTCACCAGCAAGCTGAACAGTTGTGTGGATTTGGAAACCACAGCTTCAGTAGTTCCCAGGGGTTCCTGGCTGATGTTTTTGGGGCAATGACATTCCTCTGCCTGAGGATTTTTCAGATTAGTTAATGGACTTTTCTGCAGTGTAATGATCATGCTTGTAAAGCCCTTAATCCTCAGAGCCAAAACCAATTAATGAACTGCCCATATCCTAGCACTCTGATTTTGAGGGGCACGCAGAACATCAAACCTACTAATATGTACTCACATCTTACTTTGAATATAATTTTATCATATTATTTTTAAATCTAGTCATTTTGCTCTCAGTGTCTCTTTTAATTTAGGATTAGAGGAGAAATGATCAGAATACTCAGGAATTTTTATAAAGTGAAAGAAAAAGCTTAATCCACAGACAGTCTGCTCAATAATTGTCTTAGTTACTTTTCTCATTGCTGAGACAATACTCAACACCCACAGTGAAAGGGGAGAAGGTTTATTTAGCTCTCAGTTTGTAGAAGGTTTAGTCCATAATCAGCTGGCTCCCAGGCAGGGTGGCGGGGCGGACAGGCAGTGCAGAAGAGAAACAGTTCATCACCGGCAGAAGGCAGCAAAACAACACGGGATGACCACAGCTCTTTCTACCCCTTCCATCTTATCCGGGATACTTAGGGTGGGTGGCACTCACACCTGTAACCTAGTGCCCTTGAGCCTAGCATTGCATCATGAATCAATTCCAGCATCACACACTCTGGATCCAGCCACCTCGAAAAAAGCCCCACCTATGACCACATGAGGCTTTAGGGGGACATCTAGACTCAAGCCATAGCAGTAATGAAAGCTCTATGAATACTGAATTTAAGGACTGAATACTGAATTTATGGGCCTATGATATTTTCAAACTTTTAGTAAAATCTTTATTAATGTTCTTTATATATTTTGGATTTAATTCTGTTTAGGTCTTCATCATTTGGAGGAGACTCAGCACAAACCTGAGGTACAGTGCCAGTCCTGTCTAAGGGCTCAAACAACCCTACTAATGAAGACACTCTGAGGTGATGCTATTTTAGGTGAACAGAGGGTCAGAGCTGATGTCACAGGCCCATGTTCTGTGCAAATGATGACAGCATCAAAGACCTAGTGCAGTAAAAAAAAAAATGGATAAACAGAAAAAATTCCGTGAGGCACATTGCTCTTACCAAGTTTCAGCCATTCAACTTCAATAAATGGTCTAGTATTGCTACAAGCCTTTAGTAAATTTTCAGAGTGGTAAAAAAGTTCATTTTAGCAGTTTTTGAATGTGCTCTTGTAGCTTTTATGGAAACTGGATTTTCCAAGGTTCAAAGTGCTTCTCAAAGGTGCCTGTTTTAGTTATAAATAAATCTTTTTCTTTAAGAGTAAATTGGAGGAGTGGAAATGAAAATTAAATGATACATTGCATATGAAACCACAAATAGAATGCCTGCAGCATGGTAAATGCTCAACACTGAAGACAGCAGTCCTTTTATATGGTCATGATTACTCCTGGGTGTCCCCAAATAGGTGAGCAGCAGGGCAGGGCATGGACCCCTCATCTCTCCTGACCTCCTGCCAGTGCCTCTGTGCATGCTGCGTCATGTTTCCGTGACCTCACCAGGAATGCTCTGTGGGTGTAAACGTCTTGTATTGCTGTTTAACTGTATCAGTGCAACCTCCCAGCACAGTCTTCAATATAATCATATCCCATAATAATTGATTGGATGCATAAGAAAATTGAAACCCACTGCTGGCACGCAGGTAGGTAGAGACAACATCCAGCAGGAAGCACATGCACTTTTCTCCTGCTTCCACTGTCCACTCAGAGGGAACCAACTCCCTTTATGAGTGCTCAGACCCCCCTTCCCAATCGCCTAATTCCTCACTCCGCTCTCCTGCTCTGTGGGAGACAGACTTGGAACCAAGGAAGGCCCAGAATGACATAGCCCGCACCCATTCCCTTTGATCATCAGTACGGTCTCAGCAGGGGTAACAAGGGCATTTTCCCCACTCTATCTGGACTTTATCTTTCAAGCTTTAAGGAGGGCAAGAACCTCTGTGATACACAAAGGCAGAGTGGTAGATGGAAATGAAATTTTTTCAAGTCAAGTACAGCGCAAGTTCACCATTTACTCACTGTGTGATTTAGACAGTTTACAATCTTCCCACGCTGCTGCCCCTCACCTACAGACGAGGGAAAAAATTACCTTTCTGGCTAGGTTATTGTGAGAAGTAGAAGTTATGTATGTCTAGAGCTGAATACACAGCAGGTGCTCCGTTAGTAACAGCAATCATTATAGCTGCAGAAAGCTGTGGCTCTCCTGGGGAAACAGGGCATTTTTGACTTTGATGAAAGTGTAGCTCTGCATTTTTGTATTTTGCTTCAGAAACTTTTCTCCACCCTTGTCCCTCCTACCTAGACCTAATACACCCGTCTCTCCTACCTGAACCTGTGTACTCTGTGGACACAGACACCCTCCCCGCATATTCAATGCCATGGTTGTTGCTCTCTCTGTGATTCCTCCAGTCAAGGAAAGTTGATGCTACCTAGCACTGATTTTAACCCAGGAAAAGTTGACCCAGAATGTTCGGCATTTCCATTCTGCCTGGGGTAAGTTGTGCCCTAACTTTCTCTTTCCTTGGCCAACAAAGAGCAAACCATTAAAACATCACGTTTCTTCTTTCCCTTAATGAAGCCAAGGACAATAATAGGAAAGATTTACTTAAAAGGGAAGAAAGCCAAGTAAATAAACATATCCCACAAGCAGCTGCTCTCCTGAAAGAGTTCAAGAAGCTTCTTCTTTTTTTTTAGGTAGGTTGTTTTTTGAGGCAAGGTCTCACTCTAATTCAGGCTAGCGTCAAACTCCTGGAAATCCTCCTGCCTCAGCCTCCCAAGTGCTGGGATTACAGACATGTGCCATCACGCCGAGCCTAGGAGGCTTCTTAAACTTAGAGCTCCTATCTATCTTAATCAAAAATTGTCTTTTCATCTGAACAACTAATTCAAAAACAACAATATGCAATAAACAATCATTGTCAAATTCCTACAATCTTGTTGAGCAAAGCTCTGTATTGTTTCTAAGGTTTTCTTTTATTATTAATTTTTGTTCCTTTTAACTGTTTGATCAGTCTTGCATTCTTACATCTGGTAATCTGAGCAACTTCATTGAAGATAACAATATGTAATATAACAAACATTGTTAATTTTTACCATTTTGTTTTGAAATCCTGTATCATTTCTATTGTTTTTGTGTTGTTTTGTTTTTGTCTTTGTTGTTGCTATTTTGTTATTGTTTTTCTTATTCTCTTTAAAATAAAAAAAACTGTCTTTTGCTTTTTAAACATTCTCCAACTATGCATTTGAAAGCACAGAAGCAAATAAATTTAGACAAAATACAATGTTATTCCATAATTTTTCATCAAAACTCCCCAGCCCTGGAATTTGGTTCTCCTAGTAATATGACACAAGGGGCTGGGGATATAGCTCAGTGGAGTAAGCACCTGCCTAGCAAGCACAGGGTCCTGAGTT
The DNA here is from genome assembly GCA_004027595.1 of Dinomys branickii. Lineage (NCBI taxonomy): Eukaryota > Metazoa > Chordata > Mammalia > Rodentia > Dinomyidae > Dinomys > Dinomys branickii. The sequence continues at coordinate 111,167 of PVLD010004728.1, read as the reverse complement.
CAATCCCCAGTACCACCAAAAAAAAAAAAAAAAAAAAGACACGAAAGGGCAAATACAGAATACAAAATAGCGATCAGTAAAAATCTCCAAAACACTGAAATTAATACAAGGCAGCCTAAACTAGGTATAGTGGTACACACTTGTAATCCCAGTGCTCAGGAGGCTGAGGCAAGAGGATCTCTGGGAGTTTGAGGCCAGCCTAGGCTACATAGTGAGTTCACACTGGACTGTACAGTGAGACCTTGTCTCAAAAAAACAAAAACCAAAACAAAACAAAACCAAAAAATAATAATAATAACAAATAAATGGCAGTATATAGGCACAATTCCAGGAATATGATCTACCGGCAGTTACTATTTAATTTAGACTTAGTTATCAGTTTTTTATGTAATGATTAAATGAAATCTTGAAAAGTGATGTGTGTTTCTCCTAGAAGTTAAAGTACATATTCTAAAATTGAGCTTGCATAGAATCTTACAAGCTATTTCTCTTATAAAATAAATCCATAAGAAATGTAAATTTATAAAACTGGTTAGTAATTGCCTGTAGTTGATGAAATGTTGACCATAAAGTGGTTAAATTATGCTCCTGAGTTTTCTGTTGCCAGAAGAAGAATCGCGTGGTCCTTCGATATGCTGTATCAAGGGGCCCTTTTCCTGACCAATACAGCAATTGCTTTCCAGAAGTTACTCTTCCTGCCAGTAGATGCAGTGAGACACCCTCCCAAACTTGGGCCAGAGACACGGGGCAAGGAAAGGCCTGACCAGGAGAGGAAGAGTCCTTTCTGAATGGACATACTGTGTGGCAGATGCTTCTAGAACGTTTTCTGGAAAGATTCTGACTCTGGCAATTAAAATTAGGAAGACTTATGTGAAGCGTGAACTCTGAGCAAGTACATTCTCTGAGAAAAAGAATTTAAAAAGCACCTACAAAAGGGAGTTTCCTAGCACAAATCAACACAGATGAGGCCACAGGGAGTTGGACAAAGCACACGGGTGTGCATACATTCTCTCCACCCCCCTACTTCCCTCTCTCTCAGCACACAGTCCCTAGCCCTACCTGACCAAATCAAACTTCATAGGAGTCTTTCACTTTTGGGGGCAGAAGGAGTAGTACTTGGGATTGAACCCCAGGCCTTTGCACAGAGCTACATCCCCAGCCCATTTCTTATTTTGAGCCAAGTTCTCATTAGGTAGGCCACTCTAGGCTTGAATTTGCAGTCTCCCTGCCTCAGCCTCCCAGAGTTCTGGGATTGCAGAGGCTCCTGGCTTCACTGACATTTTCCAAAAATCAACTGAAGAACTGAGACCATAAGCACAGAAGAGAATTCAGTGATCAAATCTTGTGAACCTTCTAGGTTTCCTGTCCAATCCTCTCAGCTTTCCCTAGATTCAGCAGGAATTGTGCTAAGGAGTCATTCTTTTATTAACTCCAGCAAGGGTTGTCTTAGCTGCTCGCTCAAGGCAAACTGAGGGCTGCCTACACTCTGAGCTCATCTTCCCCTCACGAGACTCCTGCTCTGTTCCTGAATGATGCTCCTCAGCACCTGCTGCAAAGTCATGCTCATGACAGAGTGTGGGTTGGTGATCATGGACTAAAAAATCAAAGTATCCAAATTATTAATTCCATGTAAAGGCTTCTTATGACAATATGAATACTCTTCTCTAACATTAATGGAGTGAAACAAATAATGTTATTAATAACAGTTAACATTCTTTTGAAACTCTATTATGTACAAGGCACTGTGCTATGTAATTAGTAAATGTTGCCATCATTAATCTTTCCTAGATCACTTGGAGATAAGTACTATCATCTCCACTTTCCAATTAGAAGATTGATCTCAGAGGAGTTAAGTAATTTTCCTGTAGTCACACAGTTGATGAGAGGCAGAACTGGGATTTGAACCCAAGCAGTCTAAGTCTAGAACTGGAGCTCATAAACCTATAGAACCATACATGTTCTTTAGACTGTTGAACCTAACTTAGCATCGATCATATTAAATTACCATCATTAATCTGAGTTACTTATTTTGTCTTTTAAAAATCTAATTTGTAAAATTTTGGTTTTATAATTGTAGTAGATCTATCAGTCTAAGAACTTTGTATCTAGTTTCAGATTTATTCATATTTACATGACAAAAGAAATGTAGGTCAATATTACATAGTGGTGAGAAATTTTTCCTTTAAAAAGTTCTCTAATGTAAAGTTAAAACCTCCCATGCAGTGCAACCTTGTCCTCTGTGCAATACTATATTTTGAGCTCTAAAGAAGATTTTACTTGTAGCTGATAATTTTTCTGATTTCTCATTTTTATGTTCACAGAGTCTTTTCTCTTTGAGAGTTTAGGAAATTGTATGGGATATTTTCAACAAATTGATAAGTTTCATGACACTATCAATATCCTAAGGATTGAGAGGAGTATTAAAACCCTACTTTAATAGCATGACTATTAAATAGCATAACTTTCCACCATGTCTTGTCTCTCAGTATTGCAAGATCCCTGCAGATACATCATATGTCACCTCCTGAGGAGGTAGGTAACAGAACATACCATTGTCACAGTTTCACAGAGCATCACAGAAAAGTGAAACATGACATGTGATTAACAACTATGGTGGATGTTTAAAAAACATTTTAAATTTATTATGGTAAAAGACACATCACCATAAATCCCTCTCAAAATATCCCTCTTCACTTCAAACACACTTTCGTATTGTTCTTGTCACTTTCTGAAACAGTTCTGGGAGTTGTCTTTTGTGTTTTTTCATGGCTACCTCAATATCCATCCTGAGTCAATTAAAAATATTTACAATGGTTCATGTCAAATAAAAACGTTACAGTGTATGCTCACCTTCTTATCCACCAGTTCTGGCACCACGTGACCCCCCAGGTCTTCCCCAAAATCAAAAGGACCATGCAGGGTAAATGTTTTGGATCAGTTCAGGACATCAAGGCCGCCACAACTGTGCAGCTAAAGACCTTCACCAAAGAGGACTTCCAGAATTGCTTCAGAAAGAGGCAGGAACGATGGAATAGGTGTGTTTGAAGTGAGGAGAGTATCTTGAGGGGAATTCATGGCAATGTGTCTTTTACTGTAATAAATCTTATTAGAATTTTTAACAGTCACCATATTTTTTATCATTGATTGGCATCCAGAATCCCAAATATGGCGCTGGCCAGGACACACACTTACTTGTTCTTCTTCAGACCCCGAGATAAACTTCCTACTCCTTTTTGTGCACCCGCTAACTAACTCCCAACCCCTCAAGACGCAATACATCGCCTGCCTATATTAACTTCACCTCTGGTCCAACGTGACAGAAACCCGTTCCCCAACTCCCTCCTTGCAATCTCCTGCAATCCTCCCATGATGGCAATAAAGGCTTGTTTTGTCTACCTCTGTCTCCTGCTTTATCCGGTGCCAAACCTAACAATCATACATTGTAAACCTCACAAGAAAGTTCGTGACACATAATGAATTTTATATATTCAAATACTTTTAGATTCAAAATTTGACTTCACATCTCCTGGGGAACTTACATGTTGATTTTGTTGGAACATCAAATGAGAAACTCTCTGCCACTTACACTTCTGCTGTCCCCATTGCTAAAGGGAAAGACAGTTCAGGGAGATAGGCAGTGGCTAGACTTTAGGAAGATTACTTAACTTTAGTAGACCCTGATTTCTTCATCTGTGAAATAAGAATGATTACTGTCTCTTCTCTTGCTATTTTCTAAGGAACAGAAACCCTTTTCAGAAGCCTCCAGATTTCCTCCAAAGTCTTGTCGGCCATAACTAGGCCATACCTTTATTTCTACACCAGTCCCAGGACCCCCACTATTTTCCAGAATCAACAAGGTTCTGCACCTAGGATGGAAAATGGGAAGCCCATGGAAATCACTGTAGACAATAGCAAGGAAGAATCTGGGCATGGTGGCACATGGCTGTAATCCTAGCACTCCGGAGGCTGAGGCAGTAGGTTCGATGTGAGTTCAAGGCCAGCTTGGGCTACATAATCATGTTCAAGATCAGCCTGCTTTCTTTACATAGCAAGACTTTGTCTCAAAAATGTTTTTTAAAAAAGACAGAGCAAGGAAGCTGGGTACTCAACTAACAGTGTCTGCGTTTATTACAACTTGTTTTGAGGCTCAATAAAAAAGTGCTTTCTTGGAACTTGGTCTGTACGTACAACACACAGTACACAAAATGAGCCTGTCTGTGTGTCAGGACAATGGGCACAGCTCAGCACCTTTTAGTTTCAGAGCAAAATTCCTGAATGAGGGTTCTCCCTCCTAATTGTGCCATCAGCAACTCAAAGGGATCAAATGCTGCAGGCAGAGTGAGAGTGCAGGGAATAAAGCGCTGTGCAGACCTCTGAGCAGGCTGACATTCTCCTAGAGCTTGTTTTAAAGGCTCATCCCTCTGTGTATTGTGACCCAACCACCACAGCCAAAAGCGGCCACCCATGGGACTAGAGGCATCTCTCCCCACCAGGTCCCAACAAGCTTCGCTTTTGCCCAGCATATAAGACCTCCACCAGCCTGACTGGCCTTCAGTTACAACTTTTGGGAAACTATTTCAGGAGGTTAAAGCACTCCTAGAAAGAGCACTAGTCTCAGGGAGAGAAAACGTTACCCTGTCCCCGATGTTTCTGTACAGCAGGTATCCAGCTGGCTCCCAGGGCAAATGGATCTGCATTTCTGAGTTGAGCTCCTGAAGGAAACAAGATGCCAATTATCCTCCAATTAATAGCTGCTTCTTGGAAAATAAGCTTAAAAGATTCATCTTATCTTCTGATCCTGTTAGTGTGTGATGAGCAAGTATTTTCCAGGCTCTTGTGTATGATGAGCAATGAACGGCAAGCGCACACCAGGAGCAAGCAGAAAGTGGCTACATTTATTGAAGATCATGGGAAATTGTACTCAGGGCAAGTCCCTGCTGTCAAAAGAAATGGCACAAACAGAAAGATGGTTCCAGGGTGACAGGATAGCAAAAGCACTGCACACAGATCCCAGCACACAGCAGCCTCACGCCCCAATAAATCAGACTTTCAGAATTTAAAGGATGTGCACCTCAGCCCAGGCACCTCCCTAGGATCCCTAGGTTTGATTAATGGGAATAATTGACACTGTGTTGAGTCACCTCAGCTGCTCTCAGTGCACATGCTTGCCTCAGAAACCACTGAGCTTAATTGCATGTAGTGCATACTCATGAACCTTTAAAAAGGTTTGAGTAGGGTGAAGGTGACTGAAGGTCGTGCTCGGAGATCCAACGCAAAGCGCTCTCTCTGAACATCAGAGGCCTCTTAAGCTATTGTTACTCCATTTTTACCTCTCTTAGGACAAGGGAAGGCAGCATGGTCATAGGATGGCGTTCAAAATTAAATGAATGGGAGTGACTTCCTCAGCTCTCCTGTTTCTAACTGTACTAATGCCAAATCAAATAAATTCAAATTTGATGAGAAGAACTGGTTAGGGGTACAGATACCCCCAGAAGTACGATTATTATCCCAGGGGCTACCCAGACACCCCAGGAGAGTCTCCCCAGTATCAGGAGAGAATGGTGCTGTGGGGAGGGACCCAGCAAACAACTTCTCTCCCACTTGCTGAGGGGAGGGCTCCTGGTGGAGGATTTGCTCAGTAGTTCATAAACTGCCCACCTATGCATAATAAATAGGTGGGTCTGCTTTTCAGATTTGGGATAAACATATAACTGCATTTCTTCCTTGCTTTCATTTAGTCACCAAGACTCTCTACGGAAAGCAGAAAGGCCTCTGATCCGCCTAAAACCAAAGAATTCCCCACTGTGCTTTGGCCGCAGGTTTTCCAGATTCAGAATCCCCAAAGATGCTGGCTCTAAAGCATGCACTCTGCACCAAAAGAGTCCTCCAAAATTCTCATGGGATCCATTTCTCCTGGCCAATGGGTGGTTTAGATGTAAAGCAAAAGAAGCTTTCTCTTCTAAAAAGAGGATTTCACAATGTCCGGGAAGAAATCCTCCCCAGCCATCTCTCTCCCCCTGTGACCTCTCTTGGCATGTGTTCCTGAGTGTTAGTCATTTGTCCCTGGATGGTAAGGAAAAATGCATCTAGGATACAAAAATATCAGCTCTGAGTTTGTGGACATTTCTCTTTGAATGTGTGAGGCGTTGAAGACTATTAATAGGACATTTGGCATAATTTTGGAGTTTTCTTTCCTCAAGGATTAAAGGAAGAAAACTCCCTTTCTCATTTTTTGATTTCACTCAGATTATAATGTGACAATGTCACTGATTTAAACTCTAATGTGAGAGATTTAAAAGCAATTGCTTGAGAAAAAAAATTCAGCATCTTGAAAACAAACAACTATTTCAGAATGATTTTTGACTTTTCGTTCTGAGGAAGAAACAAAGCTAAATGCTTTTAATCCCAAAAGTTCCCTTTCATAATTTCTTGGGCCGTGGCTGCCAAGCAGACCTTGAGAATTACTCAGAGGCTGTCTCTCCAGTAATCACATCTGTCCTGCTGGAGCTTTGTTTTTCCCAGATAATGCTGGTGAGTCGGGTAGAAAGTTCAGGTGCGACGGGAAGACAATGCCAGTGAGCCATTCTTACAGGATTTTTTCATCTGAAACTAGCCTTGGCTTCAAGTTGATCTTTAAGATGAGACATAACATTAGTCAACTGATACAAGATTGCCAACAGTCATCTGTGATGGACAATAAATGTCAGGCAATTTCTATTTTATTTAATCAATACCATCTTCACTGGCCTGATTGAGAGTTAACAAGATATATATCATAGTAGTCTGTAAGTTGTAAAGCCCTACATCAATATGATCTTTTCTTTATTAATTGCGATCCAGAACCCATATCTAGGTGTAATAACTTCATCTTTGCATGCCTAGAGTTCTTCCAATTTTAGGTCCTGATTTATGCTTTTCCAAGATCCTCAAAGTCTCTTGCTCCTTGAATATGAGCTTTGATGTCTGGAATCATGTCTGTATCCCTATAGTTTCTAACACCACATACAAAAGTAATAGGTACTCCAGCTAGCAAGTAAATACTCCTTGAAAATTGAGCCTGGGAGACTTAGGTGGATCCCTAGGGGGCAACATAGTCAAACAGTTTGGAAGAATCTGCGTGCAGCCAGTAGAGGGCGACGGTAACAGGAAGTAGGGGATTTCCCCAATGAAGGAAGTTGTGCCAAGGTGCAAAGGGATGCCAGGATACAAGCTATAAAGAAGTTGGAAATATCCAGCTAATCCAGCTAATTTTGACAGTCGTTCCCTTGGATTTTAGCATAATATATGCATATACATTATCTCACACAATGCCACATTAAGTTTTGGAATAGCATTTAATCTTTTACACAACTTCTCCCAATCCAGAAGCTGATGGCTAAAAGCATTTATAACATATTACTTATGATAAGATGCTTCTCTGGTAAAACTCAGCAGGATTAAAAAAATAATAAACAAACTGATGAAAAGAATCCAGAAAAGTGACCAGGGAAGCACAACACATAAACAATTTAAGTATCTAAAAATATTCCGTCTCTGAGGCAGCACTAGAACTCTAACTCAGGATCCTGTGCCCTCAGCCACCTCACTGTACCACCACCGATGTATTACTCACTCAATAAAATTTTACTGACTACTCCCTAGAGACTTTACCTAGTTCTTGCTGCCAGAGAGACACAGACACAAAACACACAGTGACAAAAGACATAGCCCTCTCCTGCAAGAGATCATTTTCCAAAGAAGCATAGAGACTAATCAACAGGTGGTTACAGTCTAGTATGACATGGCCATGACAGAGTAGAGCCATTCAGTGCAAATTGGACAGGCCAGTGAGCCGGAGTTGTCCTGTTGATGGCCTTAGTGGTACCACTCATTTTGTGACCATGTATCAGAAAATTGTCATGATCTACAATGTCTACATATATACCTAAAATAAAATACATACACACATAAAATTTATGGATGAATACAGGGAAATCTCCTACTTCCTAAACAGTGTCCACTGTTTTAGAGGTCTATCTATACACCCACACTGGCAAACTTGCCTTTGAGCCAAGATTGAAGGCTGAATAGGAGGAGCAGGCAATTAAAAAAAGAAATGGAGTAGGGCTGGGGTGGGGATTGAGGGAGCAGGGCAAAGGTGGGAGGGGGCTGCGGGAAAGCTCTCAATGGCTGGAACATAGGTCTGGAACCCAATGATGAAAAGAACACTACGTGCCAGACAGGCGACCCAAAGGGCCAGAAACAATGAGAGGCACATCAAGAATGACTCAAGGATTCTCGCAGAGTCACAAGGCAGATAGTGATATCCTTGCCCTTAAATAAATTCCAGAAGAGATGGGACTGCAGCTGATCAGTGCTGCATTATTGGCACATTGCTCAGTGACTGGCGTGTAGCAGGTGCTCACCAAGCCCTGATGAAATGAATGACACAGATCATTCATCATTCACAGGATGAATCCCTGGTGAAAAACGAGTTGGGACGGGCGATGAGCAACAGGAAGCTGCACATACAAGAGCAGAGCTCAAGATCTAAATTGAAGATATGGATTCAGAAAACATTTCAGTCATGTTCAGAGCAAGGAAAATGGAAGATCAAAAGAGATTAGGGTCCAATTCTGAGAAACACCAAAGGTTAAAAATCCAGCAGAGGAACTTGGTCTTCAGAAGAGATTTGAAAAAATGGCAGGAAAAAACCAGAGTTGAAGAACATTTCACAAAGGAGACATCACATGCCCCTGGAAGCCAAGTTGGATAAGGACCAAGACTTAGCCATTGAATTTAGCAACCAGGAAATCAGAAGTCACATGGCTCTGGCCGGTGGAAGTACTGAAATCCTATGACGTAGAATGAAGTCTAGGTGAAGCCTCAGAAAGACGGGGTCTGAGAAAGAAACCAGGCAGTGATACGCCGGAAGTGGCCCAGCCAGACTCAGGAGAAGCCTGTGTTATATTTTCAGGAAGTTTGCAAGCTGCTTGTTAACACAGTCATTGTTAAAAATTAAATAACATCAACTTACAGATTGAACAAATTAAACGAAAAGCAACAGTGATAAATACCTGAGGCTCATCAATTCCAAATTACTTTCACCTTACTATTATCCGTGCTGTTGAGGTTACATGTCTATTGTATCTGTAGGGAGGATACAGTTACATAGCCATGTGCTGCTGCCCGCCTCTTCCCAGCTCCACACTCACTAACATCACGTGGATAGCTTCGAGTTGGCAAGGGTGAGAATATTTACCTCGCAGGAATTAGCAACTGTGCATTCCAGAGCTCTTTTCCTCCAGAAAGCTGACTGTCAACACCAGCACACCACTGAGACCTGACCAGAAGGCACCATCCTCCCTGCTCCTCCCCAGGAAGTATCCAGTGGTCCAAATCACAAACTCAAGTCTAATTCAGAGTGGCAATGCTCTCAATCCTCCTGGTGAGGCTTGGGAGGCAGGCAGCGGAGGTTTAGACAAAAGCATTCTCAACTCCAAATATGCCAACATCACAGCTCAGAGAATTCTTCAGTACAGGAACAGCGGCAAGGGCCAGCTGAGTAGGACATATACAGAATTTGGTGCCCCAGAGTGAGTGAGGAAGTGAGTTCATGTTGCCTGGCCTGACTAATATCAGGGCGAGATAGAATCCAGGATCAGGGCACAGGCCAGGTTGGTGGTCTGGTCACCTGTAGGGTGTTTGGGTTGGGGACACTGAGTGGAAGTAGACTGACCTTGGGTTCTCTTCCCTCGTGGGGAGGGATCTTCAGTCCACTTCCCAGCCTCCACCTGGCTGATGCAAACCTGCAAGTGGCTGTAGGGAAACAATATCTGACAACCAAGCAGTGGGAAAAAAGATTTATTTTTTTAAAAAGAAAAAATAATAAAAATAAATTTTAAAAAATTTGATAGACAAAATGAAATCACTGAGGTATGAATCATTTGCTATGCTTGATGGTGTACAGAGGGGAGGAGGAAGCCGTGGGAGCTCAGTGCACTGTCTAGAGAGAATTAAAAAGTAAGAAAAAAACTGCCAGCCAGTCTGCTTTTTATTACTGCCTTATGTGGCAGTTCTAAGTAATGGCAGTTCTGCCCCTACACAACTGGTTATGCCCCGGATGTACAGTTTTGACTATGTTTTACGTAATCAGTTGATTGTATTAGACCAGCTGATACAATCTTCTTTAGCTTCTTTTTGTGATGTTAATTTCATAGAATCACTTATTTTTAGTGACACAACTCAGTTTTCCATTCAGAGAACCCCATGTGTCAGGTAGTCCATGATGTGTCATCTGTCTGTCACACCTAGATTGAAGAATATCCTTAGAGAAGTAGTCTGAGCTTTGGAAGAGTTGGTAGAGTGCTTGTTTGGGATCTGCAGAGAAAAATCAGCTGGTTATGAGTCACTTCTTTCCTATTATTCTACCATTGTGCCCTACATAGCAGAAAGAAGTTTTATGCATTAAAAGGCTTTTGAAAAAGACGTGAGTGTGCAGGATGTGGATGGGTTTGCCTAAAAGCACATACTGGGGTATATGAACTAAAATGCATTAGAAGGGGTATTCTACTGAGCTGCTCGGAGCCTCAGTTTCTCCATTTGTGAAAGAGGGCTAACAATTTCTGACCAGCTCCTGCAGAGCTACTGTCAAGGTTGAGCAGAAGCAGGTGCAGGAAGGGATAATTCAGAAAGAGCTGTGTAAGTCTGGGGCTCCACGGATAAAGGACTAGAGCCCCTGGCCAGCCTAACTGGGCAGGGGAAACAGAGCTTTTGACCTAGAATTTCAATTTACACCACAAATACGGTGTGCTTAGAAGAGCCTGAGGATGTCGGAATGTGCACTGGAACTGTAGGGACTGGGTAATAAAGGACAGTGGGAAAAGGAGCCAGGTCAGCTCCCCAGACTGAGGCTCCTCCCAGGAACAAAGAGAAAAAGAAGCTGAGAGAGACACAAGTGGGGGCTGGGCCTCTGCAGCCCAGGCTACTGCGTTGGGCTGGAAGGAAAAGGTGTTAGAGCCTGCTTCTCCTCCCCCACGTGCCAACTGGGAGATGCTATTTGTAACCAGAACCCTCTTCAATTTTCACTGCTTTGGCTACATTTTGGAAGAATGGAGTTTTCTGCTATAAAGGCAGGTGGTGTAAATCCTGCAAAGCCCCTCCAAATCTTCCAAATCAAATGGAAAATAAAACAAGCCAGGCACACTGGCACTTGCCTGTAATTCCAGTTCTCTGGGAGCCTGAGGAAAAAGGGTCACAAATCTGAGGCCAGCCTGGGCAATTTAGCTACTGTAGAAGATTAACAATAATTTTTCTTCAACCCTCATAGATCTTTTGTGGGAATGGAGCCCATCGTGAGCAACAGATTCACAAGACAAAAACAGACAGACTATCACGTGTACTTTGTATGCACTTTGTATTCACTTGCGTGATACCCAGGAATGAGAGATTTGCAGAAGTGGCTTTGAATTCCAGTTTACATAGCATCATCAATAAAGAGTCATAGATTTACAGAAAAGTGACACGACAAAGGAAAAGGACTTCAGTCTCCAGTAATGGCAAATTGGGGGAGGATAAACAGCAGACGAAATCAAGTTAGTGCAGCAGGTTAGTACTGATTCCTCTAGTGCAACTTCCAGGCCCTCAAGGGTCCAAAGTTGTCTTCAGCGTTAACCTTTGTCCTCCGAGGTGGAAGGGGGCAGGGTGTCTTTTGTCTCTGTGAGTTTATATGATGATTTAGGCAAACAGAGGAGGGCAGAGAGCTCGCTGACACCTGCTTCTTAATTGCCTTCAACTCAACAATCTTGAGGACAGGGAAGCATGCTCTGTTCTCCTGCATAAGGGACAGATCATACACTTCAACAGAAAACGTGTTTTCTTTACTATCCAAAAAATAAAAAGAAAGTCATTTCCCAAAAGGAGTTGATACTGGCCTGACGACAATGGATCTGTCATGATCCCTCTCTGCCTCTTGGACACTTGGTGGGGGCTAGGACTTTGCTACATGGGACAGAAGGGCTGAGAAAGCTGCCCTGCACTTCTAGGCCAGACCATCCCAGAATGGAATTTTCTACAGAGATCCGCAGCCTTGCTCTGTGGAGTTTGGGTAAGTAAAGGCAGATACAAGTCACTATGGAAAAGAGCCAGCTCCCTTTTCTAACTAGTGCATAAACAAGGTGAAGCTGAGAGGTGAACAGACAAATCAGATTCAAAGAAACAAGCCATCGAGGGAATGCAGGTGGCCCTGCGGCTCAGATGGTTGACCCAGAGCATGTCATCAAGAGCCACAAATCTAATGATTCACTTGTCCTACCTGGAAAAGCAGTAAGCATCCCTCCCAGGTGAACCCCTCCTCCCTGAGTCACCCACTGCCTCATGGCAGCACCCCAGCCCATCTGCACCACTTCATGTTTACACTTCCTGTGAGCTTGACATTGTCTCAATGGCAATTCTCAAAACATTTTTATCCTGGAAAACTTTGTGGATTAGGAAACATGGCCAAGAGCTCCCGATGATTACTGCCAAAGGTGGAATTAGCCTCATTATGTTTTTAGCATCAAGTGCCCACCCTCACTGGTTCCTGTGCTCCAAATATCCAAATACCATATTTATGAAACATTCCAGGATCTCAGCAGGCAGGTATTCTAAGGCAGAGCAAGAAAACAAAGCAGGTGTCAAGGTTCATTAGTCTCATCTGGTCCCTTTCTGAAAACTGACACACTGAGATATCCCAGGTACCTTTTAAAGTTCCATGACATATAATGCAAATTTATACTTGTTTTGTATTTGTGCTGAATTAAGTTAGTTTTGACTCTGATATTCTGGCTCTAAAATAATCTGCTGTGGCATTTCCCCTGCCTGTGTATCCTCTGAATGTTTCCATTCATTACGCTGCTCAGATTCATTGGCTCTCACATTGAGGTGGCCAATGGATATAGAAAAACACAACAGTCACATTAATTGAGTCCAGTAAGGCCTTTTCCTCGGTAAACTAAGGGGAAACGTAAGTTGCAGAAGCCATCACTAGAAAATATTTCTTCCCCCAACCTATCAGAGGCTCACTATCTGCCCCCAACCACGTTCAAAGGCCTTTGCTATAAATGTGTGGAGGAAGTAAACTGTAACCGCACCAGGGCTAAAAACATTACACTGGTTTCTGTATGTGGTTTTTGTAAATCAGTTTCAGTATGTCGTGTTTCCACCTCAAATGTGTGATAACACAGTCAGGATCACAATGCAGAAGGTATGAAAACCCCCTGACGTAGTCCTGGGCACCTTTCCGTAGAATTTGTTTTTCCTTTGAGCTGACAATGAATCATGTGTTGACATTGGTGTAGCCAGTATGTGGTGGGCAGGAAATTCACCTCTGAAGCCAAATCGAGCAAGAATATTGCTACAGTAGATTGGCACCTGGCACTAAGATTCTGTGGACTGCGATGTGTAGAATTAGATAACCAGATGTCAAAAATGTACAGCTGCTGTCTTGCAGCACTAAGCTGTAAAACATGCTAGCAGCACCTAATATCTCTTGCAAAATATAATTATAAATGTCAATACTCTGACAACTTTCGTGGAAGTAATTCACATAGACCTAAAACAGTTAAAATTTTTTAAAAAAGGCTTCATGTATATCTGAATTTGCTGATGCACAAAGGAACAGGAAGAAAGCCAGGAGTTAGCAACCCTATGAGGATCAGAAGGAGTCTGCCCCCACCCCCAGCCTGCAACTGTTGAAGCTTTACCCTCAGACGTAGTTAACCTCCACCCTCCCCTCCCCAAAATTAGATCTGCAGTCTAATGGGCAAGGACTTACGCATCAGTATTTCCACTCCCACCACACTGCAGAAGTGAACAGCCACTCACAGCTATAACTGTGGAGGCTGGGAGTGTTCATTTTAAAATTTATTTATTTTATCATTTGAATGTAGTTGAGTAATTTTCCAGAGACAAAGGACCTGGCATAGATTAGGTAGCTCACTACAGCAAGGGCCCAAAATTTCACATCTGTTAATGTTCCATCTTGACTCGCTTACAAAATGACTGTAATATTCATGCACAAGGGAGCTTTGGAAACAAACAAGATAGCAACTGGGAAAGCCTAGCTTTTCAGACTCCATTGCTTAAAAAAAACCTTAGAAAAGGTCTTGGACCATAAGTGTAGTTGACCAGGAGCACATTTCTCCTCCAAATTATCCTTATAATTTTTTTCTCAAATGCTTTTTAAAATAGCAAATTATAATCATTAGGACAATATTTATAGCACATACATATTTTCCACAATATTTTAATATAATAATTGGTTAAGTATCTTGTCACTAGTCCAGACACTGTCTAGTTATATAGTGATTTTGGTTGTCATTGTAATGCTTCACTGTAATTTGTTTTGAATCCCAACACCCAGAAACACAAGAACTACCTACTGAGTCATCTTGTTACCAGATGGGGTATCCCACAGGACTTTTTCCATATTCTTGATTTCTGAACAAAGAATTGGACAAGACACCCAGAAAACCAGAAAAGGCAGTAAAGGTGTACATTTATTGAAGAAAACAAAGAAAAGAGGTATTCTCTACAGGATGAGAGTGGGCTGGTGAAAGACTTACAGGGGACAGAGGATAAAGGGAAAGGAACCTTTATTATTCAAAATTGCTGTTCTTTCACATCATGCAAATAAGGTATTGGGACAGTTGTCCTGTCAAAAACTAATTTGGCTTCATGCCAGATGTACACTGTCCTATGGAAAAATTTGTTTGGCTTCCTTCTAGATGTAAATAACTTATCAGGAATCATGTCTTTTGACTGGTTGTGTCCACATGGAAATGAAAGATTGGAAAGAGCATCCAGTGATTGGTCATGCCAAGAGCACCAGATTTAAATGAGGCATTGAAAATACCAGTTTTCTAATTGGGTCCACAGTGCTCAGCCATAAACCTGATGTCATTTTGGGTCCTCTGTTCTATGCGTGTGCTTGTTAGAGAACATCTTATTCATCCTGTTAGTCATGGGTTTTATGACCTTTGATACATTCCACCCACTTAGTTTGCCCCAGCCCTAATCTCTTACCTCAATCTGTAATCAACTCACACTGATTCCAAAGGGCTGGACTGGCCTTGTTTGGCATGTCACCTGCCTCCTGTCTATAGCAGTATAGACTGAGGGTGCCTGTCCTACCCAGCTACTCACTGGCCCTTCTAGAAAATGAAATAAGACAAAGCAATCTTTCCCATCACCAGCCTAACAACTTGTGACATGGGTGCTGCCCAGGATCATGGCCCATGACCTACCATTCTCACTGAGGGCTATGGAATTGAGCTTCAGAAATAAGAAAGAGTGCCCTGATGGGTCTCCAGCCTTTAGTGTACCTCTGCCAGAAGCCTGACTTCAACACAGTCCTGTACTTTCTGATATTTCAGAGTACTACAGGACTTAATGTTTGCCCTGTTGAATTTTGGACTTGCTTTAGTCCTTTGTATACCCCTGTTCCTAACTTTTGGAATGAAAATGTTTATCTTGCTCCATTAAATGTTGGAAGAGTTTCACTCAGTTTTCATTTGTAGAAGAGTTTACAATTAATAGTTTGCCTTAAATCTTGGAGGAAATTTGGGACTTGGATTTTGAAACTGTTAGGATTTTGGCAACTCTTTTTTTTTTAATTAAATAACTGACAAAACAACAATGAATACAAAATCAAAACAACACAAAAACAACAAAAATGATACATAACCTTAAAACAAAATGATAGGGATTCACAATGGCTGCTACATTACATACTGTTATCCTCAACCCAGTTACTCAGTCCACCATACATAAGAATGTAAGCATTTGATCAAACAATCAAAGACAGTAACAAGAAAAAGAAAAACATTGGAAATGATGCTGAGCTTCACCATGTAAGATGGTAGGAGTTCAACAATGGTTCTTATACTGCATATTGTTTTCAGATCGGTCATTCTGATTACCAAATTCAAGTGTGCAAAATTGGTCAAGAATAAATAGAATTGTTTGACTGTTGGCAACTGTCTTGGTTACTTTCTTCTCATTGCTGATACAAAATACCCAATGCCCAAAATGAAGGAAGGAAAGGTTTATTTAGCTTACAGTTTGTGGAGGTTTCAGTCCATACTTGGCTAGTTCAGAGGCAGAGTGGTACATGGCAGAGGGCCAACAGTTCATGACAGCAGAGCACAGCAAAAACCACAAGAGCAAAAATTTTGGAGGAATTGTCAGGAAGCAGCTCTTTTCTTACCCTACATTGTTAACAGCCTACCCCCACCCAGGGGGCATGTACCTCTCACACAATCTCCATGCCCTCCTCTTCCACAGGCTCAGGATGTACACAAGGTAAGCACCCTAGCTTCCTGCTGAGTCACTCAGCCAAACCTCTAGACTCCCCAAGTTGACACAGTGTATCAACCATAACAGCAACTCTTGCAAATGGATTAAGTACCTTTCGCCAGAAGGGATGTGCATGAGTCTTTTGGGGGCCAGGATCAGAATGATCTAATGTAACATAATGTTGGCAGATTTAATACTGGTTCTTAAGGATTGTTAAACCTATGTTATAATGTCCAAGTTGTAAAATGATATAAATAAGCATGTCTTTAATATCTAAAAACTGGTTTTAAAAGATCTATCTGGTTGCCAAGTTGACAAGGGGTGGATTGTAATGGTTGATACATTGTGTCAACTAGAGAAGTTTAAAAGTTTAATTCAGCAGGGAGCCAGGGTCTTCACTTTGTAAACATCCTGAGCATGTGAGAGAGAAAGGTATAGAGATTGTGTGGGTTAAAGGATTCTCCCCTCCAGGGTGGCTAGCCTACATACAAAATATAAGGGAGATAAAGAGGCTTGTTTCTCCCTGCTTTTGCTCTTGCTTTTGCTGTCTTCAGCTGCCTTAGACTGCTGCTCCTGTGCCACGCCCCCCCACCCTGCCTTGGAGCCAGCTGATTATGGGCTGAAAACTCCACAAACTGTGAGCTAAATAAACCTTTCCTTTGTTAACTTTGAGCATTGGGTATTTTGTCTCAGGGGAAAAAAAAAAACCTAAGATATTTGTTTAACTCCTGGTGATTCTGTCTGCTGACCAAAACTTCCCCACCTGGTACACAAAAGTTCTTATCTATGAATGGCACCTGCCCTGGGGCCTGGCCTCCAGGCACTATGACCTCTAAGCCTTACTGCTTCTTTCAAGCCCTCTTTGAGTTTTCTGTAAAGAATTCTAAGGATGTGACTTCAGCAAGTATTTTAGCCTTTTATCCTTGGTTTCCTCAACTGTAAAATGAGAGAAACTACATATTTTCAAAATGAAGATGCAATAGAAAGCAAAAAGCTTAAACTTTGCCATTAACCTTGTGATAAAATGACCTCCACCACCTCTTCTTAATGGACAAAGAACAGGCCCTTAAATTCAGGGCATACCCAGAGAATGTCCTTAAATAAAAAGTGGCTCTTGGACTGGTTCATCTTTCTCACTCAGCTCGAGGTACTTATTGTTGGGACAATGTAACTTTTCCTGCTCTGACCTGTGGATCCAGCAGGAGAGCTACAGAGCAGTAGAAAACACTTTCTTTCCTTGCCCTGAAGGAAAGAAAATGTAGCAAAGCCCTGAGGGAAAACTGTTGACCTTGGAGACAGTCCAGGCTGCCTGTCCTCCAGCCAGTAACAGTGCTGAGTTCTCTGTAAACCAGGATGACAACACATGCTCCCAGGACCCTTAGAAACATTAGAGGTGGTGTTAGAAAGTGGTCTAAGTGTTTTAATAACAACTCTCCAAAAGCCATGAAGGATGTCTCTGCGTTAACATGAACCGTCAATGTGTTTTTCCTCGATCAGCAATTTTACTACTAGGTCATCATTTTGGAAAAAGATAAATCCAGCCTCCTTCCTTTAATATTTATTACCTTATTTGGTTTTTTTTAGGAAGTGAAATTTGCATTCAATGTAAGTTAAAGGGAAAAATTTTGACAGTTTAAATCTATCAGAATCTCAGTTCACCCCAGGGTCCTGTTTCTTCTTTAATCAGAAGTCATTTTAAAACAAAAGCTAAAAAGATTTCATTCTTGAAAATAAAACAAAATGAGAAACTAATGATAAAAATATGATCTAGGTTCCTAATTTTGGCCAGAGTTGACTTCAAAACTTCACTGGAAAATGGTAATGCTATGAGGTCCTCAGGTGGCACTTTGGGGATACTGGGGCATGTGATACCACAGTGGGGGCTCTTGGGGTTCTTCTAGGGCTGCATCTGCTGCTTCACAGGCTGGCAGGTAGTAGGGGGACCAACTCTGATTGTTTGTCCAGACCATCCTTGTTTTAAAGCTAAAAGCCTCAGATCCAGGTAATTCCTCTGGCCCAGGCAACCTAGGACAGCTGGTCAACCTTCTCTTGTTCCCTAACTTTTCAGTTCATTCTACAGTCCAGTCTGCCTAACCTATTCCACAGAGTTTTTCTTAAATTTCTTTTCTTACCTATTCAGTAAAAGACAAAAAATACAGAAGGAGAAAAATATTCAAATGATTACTTTGCACAGCCATGGCCTTGGGGTGGAAGGCAGTGGGCTTCACTCTTTTTCAAAAGGAGTAAGCACTATCACTGGTGACCTGTTGTATACATCTTTAAAGAAGATTCATTGGCACCTTTTACCTACACTTCACTTCCTCTTCACACCCTTTCTTCTATCGTGCATGGAGCAGAGGAGGAAAGCTTATTTCCCCTTTACAACCAAAGGAAATGTATTTGCAAGAAAAATGAAACTTAAAAGCAAATTCCTCTTGCTTGATACTTTTCTTAAAGTGTACTTTGCTGGGGAGGAGTCGTTCATCTTGATCAAAATAATGCATACGTGTTGTCGAACCTAGAAACATAGAAAAGGAATTTTTTTGAAAAACTCACATACCTTTTTAAAATACACCTGATAATACAGTTATTATCACAGGGAAGATGACTGATTGAGTGGTAGGGCAACGGAGATGAGGGAGGAGAAAATTGAATGATCAAATGGGCCACTGTCTGTGTAACTGAGTAACATGTGAAGGTAACATTATGTAGGACAGCATCCAGAGCTAATTCCCTTCTATGTTCTCTATAATTTGTATTTCCTCAATCATTTTTGTATTAACAGAAGTGAAGATAACTTTATATTATGCAGCATCCAGTGCTGATTCCCTACTATCATCTCTATAATTTGGTATTTCCTTTAATGTTTGTGTGTTAACTAGTGTGAAGATGACATTATGTAATACAGCATCCAGTGCTAATTCTCTGCTGTTCTGTATAATTTTGTATTTTTGATATTGTTTATGGCTTGTTCTGGTTTGTATGTCTCCATTCTTTTGTCTTTAAAATAAAAAAAAATACACCTGATACTAACACAAGCAGTGGACACTTCAGTGAGTCAGACGAGTCACACTGTAATTCTGTAGAGCTGTTTCAGCCGAGAACCTTCTATGGGCCTTTCATGTAGCAAACACAGCAGTAAACAAATTTCCCTTGTTGCTAAATGACAGCAACTCTCCTCCTCTATGATTCTGAATTCACAAGAGAGCCATGAATTCATCCATCCATCCACAAATACTTTCAGACTTCTAATATGATGCAGGTACCCTAGGAATAAGGCTGGATCAGGTGCTATCTTCTTGGCCAGGAAGTACCCTAAGCAAGAATAAGAAGTTGTACAAACCCAATGGGAAGAAATAGGGCCTGGTCAAGAGTGTTGACGTTGGAGAACCAGGGAATTAGCCTCATCTGGGAGGCAGGGAAAGCTTCCTGAGGACACTGTACTTATGCCAAGGCATGAAGGCTTAATACAAATTGGCCAAGTAAGACAGAAAAAAAAGATGGTTAGACAGAAGTAACAGCCTGTGAGAAGGCGCCAAGGTTGGAGAACACCTATCTTTGAGGGGCAGTGTACAATAAGGCCAGGATAAATACACTCAAGGGCAGAGAAGCGGGTGGTGTGAACTGAGGATGCTGGGGAAGGAAGCAGGACAGAAATGGCCAGGTTTTGACCTTCCTGGTCAAGTTGGGCCTTCTGTCAAGAAGCAAGGAGAATCCTACCAAGGCTCTTCACAGTGGCAGGACAGGCTCTCTGCTATGAGGTGAGCAAGCTGAGGAGAAGGAGGAAAGTTCCTAGAAGTAACATCCTGAATGGTATGTTCTACCAGGATCTGGGCTATAGACCCCAAAGAACTTGGTGATGGATTGCATGTGGACCTGGAACCCCAGTGCCAGCTTGGAAAAGGAGAGTGCTCAGGTTCTGAAAGCAGCAAGGTCAACCCCCCAGGGCAAGCCAGTGTAGTGATGTGTGAACTGAGCTGTTGCACAGCTGAGCCCCATACTTGGCCTAATGTTCTGTGTCGCCATCTTGAAATGCTTCAGGATTTTGAACCAGAGGCAGTCCTGCATTCTCACTCTGCACTAGGCAAATGAGATATAAAGCTATGCCCAGGAAAGAGCATATTTTCTCCATGTTTATGCAGAATCACTTGGCTAATGGTACATGGACTCCATCCAAGCCCTTCAGATTGTGTAGTCACCCTACCAAGCAGAACAGGAGCATAGAGGCAGCTCAAGGTCCCCAGCTCAGTGTAGCTGCTGCCTGTGAACGTCAAGACTGGCCTGTGGTCGGGTGATACGAGCAGGGTGATACAGGAGACTTACAGTACACTAGTTCTACAGACTCTGAGGGATATTTTAATAACATGAGCTTAGTGGTCTCTGCTTGTCTAAAACAGGAATTTCCTTCACCCAAGTTGCATTTAGTTTAATAAGTCAAGCTAAACATTTCTGTAAGTTCAAGCCAAGTGGATCTGCCACATGGTAGAAAAAGACTTCTTAATAAAGAGTGTTTTATTATTTTATTTGGTTAAGAATGTCATAGCATGCCTAAGTCTGATACAACACAAAATTTGCATTTCAAAGAAAATTAGTATAGGAAGGGTTTAAAAGAAATTTTGTGAATACAGCTATGCTTATTTATATATTTCAAAGAAAAAAAAGAGTTAGGGCTTTATCAAAACCGAAAATACAACACAAAAGCTGATTATTCAAGAAACTGTCTATAAAGTTTAATATAAAATTGATATACAAAATTTCCTAAGCCTGTACCCTCTGGACCAAATAATAATTATTTTTATCACGATATTAAAAATATATTAAGAATAATTGAAGTATTCAGTATCTTAATATATACTGAATATATTAAGAATATATTCCTAATAAGAATAACTGAAGTATTCAAATATTAAGAATATCTGAAGTATAGATCATCATTCTGAATGATCACTTCGTCAGTGGTTTTATATTTACTTACAGCATCAGCTAATTATGGGAAGAATGGGTATTTGTTAAGCCCTTTCAAACATTTATAAGGCTATGTCTTCTGAAGTCTAATAGCATATAGGGAACACTTTGAAGTCATATGGGCTTAAATTCAAACCTAAGCTGTCCTTAGGCAAGTTGTCTGACATGCCAGAATCTGATGTTGTAATCAGTCATTTGTATTTTTTTTAAAAATGCATAGCTACTAAAGGACAACTGAATGCACAAATGCATAGGTAACTCTTCATGAATTTCCTCAGAAATAAACCTTTATCCTTTAAGTTAGAAACTCAGTGCTTGGCCAAACCCAACAAGTCAGCTAATGTGTCCTGCATATGACAAAGAAATGAATGAATTGGCTCTGATCCTTCGAAGGGGTAAAGAGGAACTGAGGTAGAGAGGACTGGAGTGGAGAAAAGGGTCTGTGAGATGTTGTCACCGAGGGGCCACTGGAAGAGGCAGCAAGATATATCCTGTGATACAGGATGCTTGGTGAGTTTTAAGACACAGCATATGTTTGCATTTCTTTGATGCAAGCCAATATGACCTTGAGTTTATCCCATGGATAAAGGGATAATATTTGTGTGGTATTGTATGCATTCCTAGGGCTGCAGGAGAAAAGTATCACAAGCTGAGTGGCTTAACACAACAGAAATCTGTTCTCTTCTAGTTCAGGCCAAACATCTGAAATTGGGGAACCAGCAGAGTTGGTTACTTTGGGGGCTCTGAGGGCCATTCTGTCTCCTGCCTCTCTCCTGGTTTCTGGGATTATGTGCATTTTGGATGCTTCTTGGCATCTAACTCTGCTTCTAGAAGCCAACCCTTGCCTCATTGTCACCTGGTATTGTTCTGAAGTGTATGTCCCTCTCACTCTGGGTCTTTACTTAATAGTCTTCCATGTCCAAATTTCCCTTTTCTTATAAGGGCACCAGTCACCTCATCTTAATTAATTACGTCATTGAAGACCCCTCCATGCAAATGAGTTTACATTACAGATACTGAGCATTAGGATTTGAGTATCTTTTTTTAGGGGGTGGGGGAGATAATTCAACCCACAACAGACATAGCAGACAAAGTGCAATTGGAGATGACCAGCCAAGCTGGTCCAGGCTTATCTGGTGACCTCAGGGAATGGAAAGATCAGTACTGCAATATCATATCTATGACTTCTTAGCACACCAGTTTCGCAAGCTCTGGTACATAAATTCCCCTCCATTCTGCTTCCTGCCTCTCTCCCCATCTCTGGCAAAGTTTATACTAAAAACACTCATACAACACACAGGATGTGGGCAGATTAAAGGTGCCACATCTTTCAAGCATCCTCAGGTATGGGCAGATCCTGCCTGGGACTCACCTATCCAAGTCAAGCAGCAGGTATATCTATGAAGGACATTAAAGGTGGTCAAGCCTGACATCAAACAGCAGAGGCCAATTCTTATCTGGCCTCAAGTTCAAGCAACCATCTGAGAACAACTTCTCTTTCCACATGGGGAAATGGGAGAGCATGAGTTGACTGGAGGGTCCTCATGTGCAGCACTCTGGTTTCACTCTAAAGCAATAAAGTGGCTTTCTGACAGCAGCCAGTCAGTTGTGTGAGCCAGATTAGAGAAGAATCTGACCTGCAAGGTTGGTGCTCCCTCTCAGTGCACTGGCACTGAATCCCCAGCCTCTAAGGCCAGGAGCTGGGCTCTGCCTTTGTTGATCTCACCTAGTAAGGTTGCTTGGAAACCTCTGCCTTAGTCCATCTTCTGTTGATATCATTGAATACTTGAGACCAGGTAATTTACAAAGAAAGGAGGTCCTTTTGCGCACGGTTCTGGAGATGGAGCATATATCATATGGATGGACATCACTGTTGGGTCTAAAGGAGAGCAGCCAATGAGGCCATGCCAATAGGTCAGATGTCTAGGGGTAGACATCACTGCAGGAGATGGTGGAATAAGGGAGCCTCTGAAGATGAATTAGCGGGGAAGTCCCATTTCTAGGTGTCAGTCATGACACAGAGGGTTAGAAAACGTGAAGGAAAAAAGTGTATTATACAAACTGCAGGTTGGGTACTCTACTGTTAGTCAGCTTCCCATTACTGTAATAAATACCTAAGATAATCAAAGAGAAAGGTTTATTTGCTTCATAGTTTTAGAGATCTCAATCCACAGTAGGTTGGCCCCTTTGCTTTTGGGCCTATTGTAAAGCAGCACATCATGGTGGGACCATGTGACAAAATAAACTGCTCATTTCATGACTGAAATGTGAAAGAGAGAGAGGAAGAAATTGGAATCGTACAGTATCCCTAAGATCACACCCCCAGTGACATAAGGCCTCCCACTAGGCCCCACCTCTTAAAGGTTCCCCCACCTCTCAATAGTGCCATTCTGGGGAACACACAGACCTTTGGGGGGCAGTTTAGATCCAAACAATAACAGGAACTGTAACCTCCTCAATCTTTCAACAGGATAATGGAAGAGCCCAAAGGATGTGTCTGGGTTCCATTCCAAGCCCTAAACATTCTTACCCTCTCTGTGACTCAGTTTCTTCATCTCTCAAAGGAAGAGAATAAAGCCTATTTGAGCCTTCTCATTGTATTCTTGGGAAACCACAGGATAGTGCATTAGGGGATGTTATTACCAGCCCAGGAACATTGACAGGACTCTCTATTGTGTCTCTGCATGTCTTTTACACTGTGATGGCTTTACAATATAAAAAGATAAAATAGAAAAATAAATATAAATTATATCTTAAAGGACAAATGATTTAATCAGATTTGGGTATTTTGGGCTTCTCCCATGTGGGGGTCAAAGTGTCTGTGCAGATGTGGTGCATGTGTTCAAGTCCCTCAGGGCCTGGGTTTGACCTTCGCCTCCACCACAGACCAGCGGTATACAAGTCAGTGAGTCTCCTGAGCTCTTTGAACTTAAACTTTCCCATCAGTACAAGAGGTACAATCAGTACCCGGAGACTTCTTGGGAAGATTAAATGTGATCAAACATGTAAAGTACCTGATATAAGAGATACGCGTTGAAGATCTATTGTTATTATAGAATGAAACATGCTTGCTTCTCCGATGACCTTCTTTTTCCAGACTCTGACCAGATACTTCAACTGTGCTTGATTAGAAGAAAATGAAGAGTAAGGAAGCTATTCTCTCTCTTTTTGAGGGAGGGAAAAAAAACCTGTCTTTCATAGCTTCCTTTGTGAATGTTTTTGTTCTGGTCTGTGTCATATCCCAGTGGTGGAGCTGTGAAGAATGTAAAGCTTTTGGAAGTATCACAGCATCTTCTCTATTCCCCTTCTGCTTTTAAAACAAATGTATTAGTACATGTATGCAATACATAATCACCACTGTCATCATGGGGAGTTGGTACAGGCACATAACACAGAGTAACTCTTTTATTTCCCCCTTCCTTTCCTTCTGCCTCTCACATTTTTCCTCCCATTTGAACATTTTCTTCCTATACCCCAATAACGATCATCTATTTTGGTCCTTATTTGTGTTTTTGATTTTTCACACAACAGGAACAATCTGCTTTATATTTGTACTTTAATGTCCCTAGGGCCACCCCAAAGGCCACCCAGCCTGTAGACAACTAGCAGCAGGGCTCTAAGGCCCCATCTGGTGCTTGCTGCCTGTCCTTTCCTGGCTTGCCAAGTGACCAATGAGTCAGCCTCAGAGAGAATAAAAGCAGTGAAAATATTTATCAACCTCAACATGATGTTGTAGCAGTTAATGAATGAATAATTAGAGAGTACAGAAAGCTCCTCACAAATCTACCTATTATTTTTACAGGAGCTATCAAAAGGTGGATATTCTTTATGAGCACCCTCAGGTGACTCAGAGTGGTTTGTGAGCTTGGCCTCAGCTGAGTCTGCCTTCATCCTCTCTGAGACAGAGTCATGAACATCTCAGTCAGAGGCTCATGTCCCTAGAATGTAGCTTACCAGGGCCAGAATTTTGTCCTTGTTGGCAGTGCCAAATGGAGACCAGCAAGTTTCCAGTTTAATTAGCCAAGATTGCCAGTTAAATTTGAATTTTGGATAAGTGATAAAGAAATTATACAACATTATCTGAAATTCAAATTTAATTGAATATCTTATTCTTATGTCTTTTGTTTCTTTTCTAAATCCAGCAACCCTAGAGAGCCTCAGCACTGCATAGTACCCCTTCAGGAATGTGAAGTATGATTAACTCCTGCCTTTGAGAACACAGTAATTAACAGTGATAATTGTAACATGAGGCATGCTTCGTGGCTCTCAAAGTATGTAGCCCCCCCATAACACAGATTTCTTTTAATAGCGCTGCTTACCTACCTTCACCTTCTACAGCTGTAACCCTACTTGTCAGATTGTGTCAACACTGCGTCTATATATGGCAAAATAGTGTTTAATTCTAGGACTTAGTGATGAGAAGAACTGAAACTCACACCCTGTTGGAGACTATGTGGTTGAACTTGTACTATTCATATTTCTCAAGTTCAAAAAAACACTCAACTAATTTCCTGTAGTTTGACTCATCCATATGGGCTGCTGGTCAAGAAAGGAGGAGAGAGAGCAGGCAGTGTGTCACTGCCAGCCCCTTCTCAGTAGCCAGGCTGGGGTTAGCCTCTGATGGCCACCGGGTCTCATATCTGTTAGGACACTGATGGAGATCGCTACGAAGCAGCCCTGAGCAGGACTTAAATTAACCAACTGACTTTCCATATTTACTCGTGAGTCTGTCCAAGGCCTAGGCTCCTTGTCTGGAGATGGGCAGTGGACTCAAAGTGAACCTCTGTGAGCCACTAATCCCTACTAAGGCCTATAATGGCCGATGAAGCCAGAAAGCCTCAAAGGATAAGACAAGATCACAGCCAAGGACACCTGGATCCAATCGCAACTAGATAAAGACTATGGCCTCAGCTATTGAGAGTAAGCTTTCTTAGCAAGTACATGTAAAACATTCACCAAACTGGATGGCATACATGTCTTGATACATACTGAAAGATCAAATTTTTAAAGTTCAAAAGTGAAATAAATTAGAAATCTGTAACAATATCTAGAAAAACTTCAAATATTATAAATTTCCACACATTATAAATATCTCTTGAGTCAAGAAAGAAATCGAAAGATAAGTCAGAAAATATTTCAAGCAAAACTAAGAAAATGTCGCATATCAAATCTATAAGGCACGGGCTGGGGTTATAGCTCAGTGGCAGAAGCGCTTGCCTGGTAAGCACAAGGTCCTGAGTTCGATCCCCGGTACCGGGAAAAAAAAAAAAAAAACTTTAAAAAAAGATAATTTCAATTCTTGGCTGGGGATATAGCTCAGTGGAATAAGCACCTGCCTAGCAAGCGCAGGGTCCTGAGTTCGATCCCCAGTACCGCCAAAAAAAAAAAAAGTTGTTTGGGCTGGGGATATAGCTCAGTGGAATAAGCGCTTGCCTAGCAAGCGCAGGGTCCTGAGTTCGATCCCCAGTACCGCAAAAAAAAAAAAAAAAAAATCTATAAGGCACTTAGAGGAAATCTTACAATTTTGAATGTTTGCATTAGAAAGAAAGGCTTAAAATCAATTCTCCAAGTATCAGGTTTTCACCTTAAGAAGCTAGAAAAAGATGAGCAAGACAAACTCAGAGTAAGCAGAAAAAGAAATAATAAAAATCGGAGCAGAATAATAAAAATCGATGCAACAAAAAGAGATAAATTTTAAAAAGTCAGTAGCTGATTCTTTAAAATGTCCATCAGAATGATAAAACCCTAATAAGACTGAGGAAAAAAAGTTAACTTTTCAATATTAGAAATAAAAAATGGGTACTATTTTAGACTCTGTAGTTCCTAAAGTGAATATTATTAACAGTTTTATGACAATAAACTTAACAACTCAGATTAAATTGACAGATTCTTGAAATACAACTTCAAAAACTTTTAAACATTTATAAAAACATATACATATGAAATGCAAAATCTG
Source organism: Dinomys branickii (assembly GCA_004027595.1). Lineage (NCBI taxonomy): Eukaryota > Metazoa > Chordata > Mammalia > Rodentia > Dinomyidae > Dinomys > Dinomys branickii. The sequence goes on along the minus strand of PVLD010004728.1, from coordinate 83,932 downwards.
AACAGTCCTATATCCACCAAAGTATTTGATGTATCATTACTTTTTTTTTTGGTACTGGGAAACAAATTCAGGACCTCGCACTAGCCAGGCAGGCACTTGTGCCACTGAGCTACATCCCCAGCTCTACCAAAGTATTTGAATTCATACTCTCAAATTATCCCACATGGTTTCTCTGGTGAATTAGGTATCTAAGAAAGAAATATCATATTAAACATTTAAGAAATATATTAGACACTTAAAGAACATATTAAACATTCAAGAAAGAAATAATACCCACCCTATGCAAACTGCTATAATACAGAAAAGGAAAATACATTTCTCAATTCATATTGTGCAACCAACATAACCCAGATACCAGAACCTGCCAGAAACATTATAAAAAAGAAAAATTACAGACCAATATCCTTTATATATCCTTAAATTCCAAATTCTTTAGCATAATTGAATGATATATTCCCTACAAATCCTAGCATAGTGCTGGATGGAGGCAGTGAGCGCTAAGTCTTGTAATTGAACCTTGGGTTATAACACTACAAAGTTATAAATTGGATAAGCCAGTTCCCACTCCAGTGATCAGTGTTAATATTATTGAATGCTTGGTATGCAAGAGATTGCTCCGCACCAAATGTGATTTCTCTGTCTTTATAGCAATCCTACAAATATCATCATTATTCTTACTATATACATGAAAAGAATCAATGGTTAACAAGGTTATACAATTTGTCCAAAGTTATACTGTTAGTAAGGATATAGAGAAGATATTAGAGATAAATCAGAAGCTCTTAATTTGTGGGTTGAGAGATACCAGGATATTGTCAATAAGCTTCCAAAGATCTGGAAAACTATATGATGCATGGAATTACTTTTTTCAAGGGAAAGGTTTGAGGTCCTCTTAGAATCCTTAGAAGATGTAAACTAATTGCCTGGCTAAGTGATTAGGGAATCGTGGCCTGGGTAACGCATCAACCATGACCTATATCTGGACTGGCTTGTCTGGGAAGATCCCATGTTTCATATTTCTCATTCTAAATCTCTCTTACACAGCATGCAGTTCTGGAAATTGGTAATTTTATTTATAACAGAAAAATCAAAATTCTGAAAAGATGCTCTAGAGTTAGTTTTCCAAGGGTTTCTAGATGAGCATATATTATACCAAAATCAAATAAAGACCAGTTTGATATGAAATCCAGGTTTAAATAATTACTAAATCTTACTACACAAATCTTTATAGTAATGCTTACAATATATGAATGTACTTTGTTTTCCTGGAAAAGCTCATTTTTCTATAATTTAAGTTATATTTCAAATGCTTTAAATAAGGTGCTATAGACTATAGGATTGCAATCAGAAATCCTGGGTTCAATCCTACCTTGCCTTCTTAAGAGCTGTGTCATTATGAAGAAACTACTTAATTCTCTGGGCCTCAGTTTCCTCATCTTCAAGATGGGGATGTGGACATTCGCTATAAGCCAGTTGTAAAGAATAAACAAGATAATTATGAAAAAGGGCCTAATGATGTGCCTAGTACAAAAAAGGCACCACCAAAAGAAAATTTTTTCTTTATCATTTAGAGAATTTTATTATCAACTATTTTCTAAAGTTAATTATCATTACTAGTTTATCTTTTATATAGTTTTACATTTTTCCACATCAGGTTGACTATATTGTATCACAGGGGCTTTTCTAAATATTATAGACTGGGGGGCCACTTGGTCTCTGTTTCAACTGTTCACCTCTACAGTAATAGGGCAAAAGCAGCCATCTACAACCTATAAATGAATGAGTGTGGCTGTGATCCAATATACAAAATAGGCATTAGGCTGGACTTGGACTTCAGCCATGCATACCAACCTGGGTTACAGGTGTAAGACTGCACGTGCTCTGAGTCACTGCCTGATTCAAGCTCTGACTCTGCCACTTACTAGCTATGTGACTGACCTTGAGCAAGTTATATGGCATCACTTTGTCTCAGTTTCCTCATCCATAAAATGAGGATTTAAAATAGTCCTTCAAAGTGTTGTTTTCTTGAGTTACCAAACCTAAAACTCTTAAAGAGTCTACAACAGAAGAAGCACTCAATGTCAGTAATTATTTTAACCTGAAGCAGGCAACAGCTCTCCCATCATTTAGGATTAGGTCTGAAAAACAAAACACAGACTTGAGATATATGGCTTATCTGGCCCTTACATTAGTTATGTCAGAGAGGCTCAGCAGCTCCACTGTTGGCAGGCACACAGCCTGCCTCTATCTTATTGCTTTGCTATCCTCACAGACAGCAGAGCTATCTGGTGGGTGTACTGGTGCTTGGTTGCAGCCAATCCACCCACCCACACACAACCCACAGTCCCACCAGACAGGAGGAAGAGCTGACTGTCCCCTTCGGGGTACCGCCCAACCCATGCCAGTACTTCCCATTGGCCAGAATTGGGTCACGTGGCTACAGCCCGTGCAATGGATGCTGGGAAATGTAGGCTCCATTGTGGGTTTCCTCTAGCTTCTCAGGCAGAAAAGCAGCTTTGGGGCGCAAACAGCAAACTGTACCACAACCCTGCTTTTCAACATCAGATTTAGTAGAAGCAAAATAGCAAGCACAGAGGTGGGTGATAGAGGAGAGGGATTTGAAACAGGAAGAGCTCATCAAAGAACGAAAACGAAGAGTAAGTCATCTCCAGTATGGTAGTTTTCACTTGTGGCCTGTTTGTTATGAGGTCACCGAGGGCACAGAAATTGTGTTCAGCAGCCCATATTTTCTGTCGCTGTTTACAAAGGAATCTGAGACACTGGCATTCGCTTCCCACAGCTGCCATCCTTCTCTGTATTTTCAAGCTAAGTGATGAAGCCATGGATGAAGAGAGGTAGGCCCCTCCCCAAGGATCTCTGGCTCTGCTTCTGATCTGTTCTAATGGTATGACTGGAGAGTGTCTGCAAAGACACCTTCACTAGCCAATTGTCTCCTGTGTCCCAGAGCTTTGCCTCCATCCCATTTCCCACTCCTTCCTTTAGCACTAGCTCATGGATGTGGGGTGCCAGGAGGCGACTCTTCACCTTTCTGGATCTCTTCTCTCCCTCAGGAGTGCAACAGCTTGCAGAGTTAGGATGAACAGCTGGGTACATTAAAATCTGGTTGACTCTAGCTCCCAACCCTTGAATAAGCATTGTTGCAACCCTTTGGGAAACCATAGGAGGTAAACAAATTTCACTTGAGTTACTTCTGTGCGTCTAAGGGCTATGATCGTGGGATTTTCAAAGATTGTGTTTTCTGTTTCCATTTGTTTTGTTTATGCACAGACTATCAGGAAGTTTTGGGATAAATATGTATAGGATTCCCACAGTTCTAATATATCCCGGAGTACTTAGATGTTATCTATAATTTTTTACCTCCCTAGCCGTGTACACAGGTTAAATTAATTCACTGAACCTAAATTCCTGATATCTAGAATGCATAAAGAACTCAAAGGAATGCTTAAAATTTCCCTTTTTCTTGACTAAATTTACATGCTTGAATTTGGTAATCAGAGTGACTGATCTGAAAACAATGTGCAACATAAAAACCATTGTTGAACTCCTACCATTTTGTATGGTGATGCTCTGCATCATTTCCAATTAAAAAAAATTTTTTTTTACTTGTTACTGTCTTTGACTGATCAATCTTACATTCTTATGTCTGGTGAACTGGGCAGTTTCACTGAAGATAGCAGTGTGTAGTTGAGCAACCACTGTGATTTCTATCATTTTGTCTTGAGTTTACGTATTGTTTTTGTGTTCTTTTGATTTTGTCTTCATTGTTGTTTTGTCAGTTTTTTAATTTTTAAAATAACATTTTTTTAAAAACTCGAAAAAATTAAACCTTCCCCACAAAATAAAAACCCAATCAAAAAATGGGCAAATGAACTGAATAGATGCTTCTCAGAAGTACCACTCGCCAACAAATTTATGAAAAAATGTTCAATCTCTATGGCCATTAAAGAAATACAAATTAAAACAACATTAAGATTTGGTCTAACTCCAGAAAGTATGGCCATCTTCAAGAAATCAAATAATGACAAATGCCAGGGAGGGTGTTGGAAGGGGAGAAGGAACCCTTTTACATTGTTGGTGGGAATGTACACTAGCACAGCCACTATGGAAATCAGTATGGAGATTTGTCAAAAAACTAAAACCACAAATTCTACTCGACCCAGCTATTCCCTTTCTGGGTATCTTTCCCAGAGAGCTCAGAACATCATATTATACAGATACATGCATACCAATGTATACAGTAGTGCAATTCATAATAGCTAAATCTTAGAAGCACCCTAACTGTTCATCAACAGACAAATGGGTAAAGAAACTGGTACCTATATACAATGGCATACAGCTCGATTATAAAGAAGATAAATTTGAAGCATTTGTAGAGAAATGGAGATACCTTGAAAACATAATGTTAAGTGAAATAAATCAGAAACACAAACTGAAATACTGTATAGTTTCTCTCATGTGTATAATCCAAAGTATAAATAAAGAGCAAAATAAAATATTGATAAAAAAGTAAACAGGGAAATAGATATTTTGCAAATAGGAAGGGTTCCAAGAAGGATAGAGGGGAAAGGGACATAAAAGATTTAAGACATATCATTCACATGGACCAACTACCCTCAATGAATGTTACTTTTATATGTGCCAAACATGAACTAAAATAATGATTATGAAAATGGGGAAAAGGGATCTAAAGATGAAGGGAGGGAAAGGGGTAGGGAGGGGAAGAGGAATAAAAACAATCAAGATATACTCAGTACGTGTACCCACTCCCTAAAAATGAATGTAAACAGCCTGTACTCCAAACATGTACCAATAAAGCATGTACTAATAAAAAAGATAATCTATTGCTATTATCTGCTCATTCAGAAGACATTTTTGCAGTCTTCATACATACAATGGAAATCGCTTTTTTAAAATAGTGCAGCAAATAATGAATTTAGTCTCTTTCCTTAAATGCCACGTGGTCCCCTCTGTGACTATGCAGCCTCCTGTTTGCATTGGCTGAAAACGAATACCTGAAATAATCACTACTCTATAGCACCCAGGACAATTCCTGATTTTTAGGAAAATTTTAATAAATACATCTTGAAATAAGTGAGAATCATGATTCAGCTAGTGTGTGTTTTGTAAAGCTGTGTCTTCATCCTCAACAAATATTTCCTCACCCTTGGCAATGGGACATCTTTTTACTTTCACAAACTACAGGTGACACAGTAGAAACAGAGCTGGCGACAAGTTAGTCCAGAGCAACTGGAAATTGGCTCACTTTTGTGAGATACTTAAGGACCAGGTTCTGCATTGTATGTAGTGTTTGGTTCTCCTCTTACCAGGTTCCTAGCTGAGAGTCAATATAACATCAAGTTACTAATTACTAAGTTTCACTCAGCATAAAGAATGCTTATTGGTATGATTGTGAGGGAATCATTTAAAACAAAGCTTAGAGAAAATAATCCAGTAGAAATATAAACCCACTGAAAACACTTGAACCCTAGAACATTTAGTTGAGTTTACCTGGAAATACAAGAACAGCAAAATTCCTTCATATCATTGGTTTTTTTTTTTTTAAGAGTTCTGCAGGACACAGTATTTTGAGATTCAGTTGTTTTCTTTTGTTCTATTTTTACCACATTTTTACTTATTATTTTAAAATTTTTCATTGGCAAAAAGTATATATATTTATACGCACATGTTGTTTTGAAATATGTATATACTGTGGAATGGTGAAATCAAGCTAATTAGCAAATGTGTTATTTCACATACTTATTTTTGTGGTGAGAACCCTGAAAATTTATTCCTTTAGCAGTTTCAAGGTACAGTACATTCTTATGATCTCTAGTTACCATGCTATATAACATATCACTTGAATTTATTCCTCCTAAATGACGTTTTATTCCTTTGATCAACATCTCTCCCAAACTCCCCACCATCCATCTTCCCTGCCCCGGTACTTCATCCTGTGATAACCCTCCAATGCCTTCACATCTTAAAAGAGCACATACAACTGTTTAAATTATTCAACATGTGACAGTTGTTTTGGCTTCAACTTTGCCCAGAGGATGTTCTGAACTTTTTAACTTCCAGCTATTGTTGTTCACATACCCACCCCACGCTATCCTGGTGGCACCACAATCACTTTTGATAAATGTTAAGTAGCTGTCACTCTGTCAACTCCAACATGTAAGTTCACGTCTCTGTAGCTGAGGAGATTCATTTCTCACATCCAAGAACTTCGGCGTTGGCATTGCTAATGCTGTGCCAAACATACTCCCTGTGCCCCTACATTTTACTCATTCTCTTCCATTGTTTTGTGTACACACCTGCCTCCTGACTCCAACCACAGCTCCTGCCACATCCATAGCAAACAGGGGCTTTGTCTTGTCTCTGTGCCCACCCCTGCCTTGGCAACCCCAGGACCTAGTATAATTTTTCATGCAAGCAGCAAGTTCTCAATAAATGCTCTTTAAATAAAACAGGAGACAAGGTCATCAAGTAGTCATGCTTATTTTCTTGTGGGGCTTCTAAACTGACTTTTAAAGTATTTACAAAGTGTTTGGAAGGTTGGCAGCCTTAGACAATGAAATCATGGCTTTAAAGAGCCTCCGTTGAAATCCTAAGACCCGATATATTTACCAGAGGGACAAAAAGCATTTTACTCATTTTCAGTCACATGTAATTATGAGATCAGAGAATGTTATAAATACATCTTATCCTTCAACTAGGTCAAGCTTTCTCATGAAGAAACCAAAACTCAGACAAGTTACAGAACTTATTCAAGTCATTAGTTCATAGCAAAAGAAATATTAACTCCCACTCTTCTAAGTCCCTACATCACTAACTAGTATTTTTTATTACTAATATTCCCTCTACAGACTGCTAAAAACAAACACATAATATGACTTTACTCAAGAGGCCAAGGTGGGAGGGTCACATGATCACACGAGTTTGAGATTAGACTGGACAATGCAGCAAGACCATCTCAAAAACAAAAATAAAAAATGTCCTTATATTTTATTTATTTATTTATGACTAGGAAACTTTTTTGAGGAGTAAGAAAAATCTTATTTCTAAGAGGCCATTACAACCTTTTCTGACCAAGATGAACTTTGCAAACATGAAAACACTTGTCATGTGATCCATAGAATTTTTGTTTTTATTCTCTAGCACCCGATAAGCTACAATTATTTTTTTTTGAGACAAGGTCTCGCCATGTAGTTGAGACTGGCCTTGAACTCACTATGTAGCCCAGGCAAGCCTCAAACGTGCAGCGATCCTCTTGCCTCAGCCTGCCAAGTGCTCTGTTTACAGGAATGTGCCACCATGCCCGGCTAGCTAGATATTTTAAATGACTTACTTTAAAAAAGACAGCATTTATCATATATGGTTTTAGTTTCTTGTTTACCTCTTTGCTTATTTGTTTGTTTTTTAAGGGCCAGGGATAAGAGATGCTTAAAAAATGATAGCAGATTTTTTCAGATGTAAAGTGAAACCACATATATAAATAAAACATAAAAATATATCCTCAGGACAGATAGACTGGTTGTCAGATATTTTGAAGGAACTACATTTTTAATTTTGTTAGGCATACTTACAGTATTATAGTTATATAAGAAAATAACTTTAATTTTTAGAGATGTGCAGTGAAGTACCTAAGGATTAAAAGTTATGTCTGGAACTGATTTTATAATACCTCAGCAACAGAAAAAATAAAGCACAATTATAAAATCAAAGTGATAGGTTTGTGAGACTTCCTTATTTTATTGTCTCTTCTTTCCTGCATAACAAGTTTTCACAGGACTAGAATTAAAAAGCACATTAGGCAAAGGGAATAGCGTTTGTGATTTAACCAACACTATTTAAGGTTGAAATCACTTTTGGACTCAGTGTAACCTTTTGATGTAAAGTTGCATTTCTAGCTCCTGTAACTGAAAATTGATTCAGAACTTCAATTTAAAAAAACCCTATAATCGAAATCAGTATTTTATGTAAAGAGGAAGTATGAAGAATTGACATTATAGGAATAAAGAAGTTAGGTTGTAAGTCACCGTCAGGAGCGATTCACATGAAATTATAGGTCAAACATGCTGACAGTGTGTCAAGTTCCAGGAATCTAAGCGCTCATTTTTCTTCCCTTTTTTTTTTTTTTAAACTGGGGATGGAATCCAGGGCCTTGTACATGCTAGGCAAGGGCTCTACCACTAAGCTACATGCTTAGTACACACACACACACACACACACACACACACACACACTTTTTTTTAAAATTTTGAGACAAGGAGGTTCTCGCTAACTTCCCTAGGCTATAAGTTGTAATCCTCCTACCTCAGTCTCTGCAATTATAGGTGTGTACTATTATGTCCTGCTCATTTTTTTCTCTTTAACTGCTATTTTTTGTACTCTTCAGTGCTATCTCCTACATGAATAGCCTCAAAATTCTGGGGCTTTTCATTCTTTCTTCCTTTCTCTCTTTTTTGTCTTTTGTTTGTTTGTTTGTTTTTCCTCCATAACTCTCACAATTGACATTTTCATATACTCTCAACTGAGTGACATTTTGAATATTAGGAAGGAGCCTAACTTTTTTTCTTTTCATTTTTTCTTCTTTTAAATGGTTATCAAACCCAGAGCCTTGCACATGCTGGGCAAGTTATTTACCACCAGACTACAACCCCAGCCCCTCATTGCTATTTTAATGGGATCTGAGAAATGAGTCAGGATAGGCTAAGTTATGCTGTAGGAACAAACTAACCTAAAAAATCTCAGTGGCTTTAAAGGCTCGCTTATCACAAAAATTCCAGCATTGGTCAGCAAGGGTATGAGCAGAGGGAGGTAAGTGGGTTGGGGAGACAGGCTGCCAAAGCCTTCCTTGTCTTGTATCTATGTCATCTAGAATTCGCCTCAGCAAGACAAGAGAGACCAGGGCTTCTTGCTTGTTACTCCTGTGCATGTTACTTTGGCCAGAATTGGTCATAGCATCCCAACAAATACAAGGAAGTATGGCTCCCTACATATCAAAGGAGGGAAAGAGCCATGTTTTGGTGAACACTCTGTCTCCTTCATAATCATTATATGCTTCATAGATGCATTAATTATTCATCCATCAATGCAAACGCTATATACTGAGTACCTAAAAATGTGAGCCTTCCTCTAGGCACTGACTAGAGTTTAGAGACTTAAAAGGCCAGGTATGGTGTTGTACACTAATAATCTCAGCATTTGGGAAGTTGAAGCAGGAGGGTCACCACAAGTTTGAGGCCAGCTTGGGCTACATAGTGAGTTCAAAGCCAGCCTCGACAACTACATAGTGAGACACTGTTTCAAAAAAAAAGTTCAGAGACTTAAATAAATAGCTACATTTCATACAGGAATTCTGTTATCCTGAGCACAATAATGACAAGCTCAGCTTCTTTCTTGTTCACAAGAATATAAAGTATAAACCCAAAGAACTGAGGTAAAAATCTGTTTGCTGATATATGTGAATGGTGTTATGCATTAAAGGCACTTAGATTTCTTACTTCAAGTTACTACTGAGAATGTTAGCATGAGACCCATCAAGTTTTCATCCTTGCTGGGCTACCTGCTGTGTGAGCTCACTAAGCCTTAGGGGATTTCTTTGGAAAATAAATGAAAAAATACTATATACCTTAGACAATAGTCATAAGGGTTAAATGAGATGATTTACATGAAGTACACCAAGTACCTGGCTCTCAGCACAGTAAATGTACAATACATGCATAATTTCTAGTTAAAATTATGTAAAATCATGCAAGTATGGGATTTCAATTGTTAGAAAGTTTCCTTCCTTCTTACCCATTTCCCTCCATGTCTGGGACTCTGGCGCAGAGTGTCAGAGCCTGGGCAGGATGCAGAAGGCATTTTTGGAGAAAGAGAGGAAGCACGTTGATTTCTTACAGAGGAAAATCTGTAAGTAATATGGAGAAAAATGGGAGCCAAGTTTCTCATTGTCAGAGAAAAAGGTACAAATACAGAAAAATAAATGAGCTAAAATGAATCCTATGGTGTTAGATTTGGGATTGGAAGTATTGGGAATTTTTGGTATGAACTTATGGTTTTTAATATGCATTAGCAAGTGAAGAAGTAAATATGTGTCAGGTATATGGGGTCTTTCATGTGTTTAGATAGATCCATAGCTCTGCTTATACATATGTGACAGATGTCTTCATTTATGTAGAGATGATTATTAGATAGTGGATGGAAAGATCCAAAGCTTTGTTTATCCATAGATGATAGACAGATGGACAGATACATACATACATACATACATACATACACACATAGACTTCTAGCTAATCCTGAGAGTAGTGATAACCCACTAACAATGTGCACACCTAGAGTCTGCACCTTGGTATCTAAATATCATTCCCTGCACTTAGGGATTCTTGGAGAAATGGTTGATTCTCCTCTCTTGATTGAATACAAGAATGAGGTAGAGAAAATACAAGATAAGCCTATAATATTTACACCAGAAAATAAGGAAGGAATCAAAGATGACAGAGATATATTAAAAAGACATAGAAACTAGCTTGATGGGCCGTGTGCTGAACAAATCCACAACAATTTGGCATCAAAATAATTAATTATGTAGGAGAAGATAGCTAGCTGGATAAAACAGAAATCCATATTTATACTGGTATAAAAGATGCCACAATAAATAAATGGGAGAGAACAGAAAGCTTTCCCTTACTCTGAAATGCCAACTGATAAGGGCACAAAAATAATAATGGAATTAGAAAATTATAATTAGACAACATAGTAATTATTAGTGCAGCAAGCAAACATCAGGTGGACACTCAAACTTTTGGGTGAAAATTTAATGAGGAATGGAATGTTTTCATAGTCTCAAAGTATCTCCTCACAATGGCCTTATTGGTTATAAAAGAAATATAAATCTTATACCAGAGAAAAGTGGAAGACAACAGTTTAGTGCAGTCAGAATTTGTACTGAAGCCAGGAGTGGTGGCAGTCTCTGTAATCCCAGCTTCTCAAAAGACTGAGGCAAGAGGATCATTACTTCAAGGTCACCCTGAGCAATTTAACAAGACCCCATCTCATAAAAATTATATTGTATCATTTATCATGACAAATAGAAATCTTGATCATGGATTAAATGTTTCTTTGGGAAGGACCTTGTTGATGTAACAGGCAGAATATGAATGGAGTTATACAACTAGATGGCTGTGCTTTGTCAATATTAATTTTTAATGATGATAGTTGTGGATATTTAGGAGGATGTTCTTATTCTTGGGAATTTCATAATAAAATATTCAGGGTTGATAATATATAGCAGTAATTTACTCTTCAATGACTTAGGAAAAATGACTTTTGTACTATTTTTATAAACCTTAAAGTTGAAAACATTTCAAATATTTTTTTAAAACTAGGAATGAAGAAGGTGATAATTATACAACCATGTAAATGTACTCAATACCATTAAATTATATAATTAAAATAAGAAATGTATATTGTATGTATTTGATCACAGTTTTTCTAAAGGCTAGAAAATAGTAAATGAAAACTAGAGAATAAAAGGTTTGCTTAAGAAACGCACCCAGAACTAGTTTGTTGTGTGTGGCCGTGGAAGAGTTTGCATACATTCTTGCATGCCTGAATCAAGGGTAAGGGAGTGAAGTTAGTTACTCTAATATAGGAAATCACCTTGGAGTAGTAGCATCGCTCAGGGCTCTTTGGGATTTTGTGGTTGTGACTGTTAATCCTGACATATCAACTTCATTGGATTAAGAAATGCCTAGCAGATTAGCAAAGCTCATTCCTGGGCGTGTGTGGGTCATAGAAGTTTGCCCTTGGGAGCTCTACATGGCCCATGATGCCTCCCTCTCTGGCACTGTTCCCTTGCTCCCCTTCCCAGCCCCTTGAACTAGCAACTTTGTTCACTTTGTTCACTTCAACCGTGCTCTTCTGCCATGATCTTCCCGCCTTGGAACCCGCCAAATAGGACCTGACTTCCTCAATAATTGTGAGCCAAATTAAATGTCTCCTCCTTTAATTATGAGTGGTAGATATTGTGTCTCAGCTACTAGAAAGATGACTAATACACAACGGGGATATTTTTCTATCATCACCGTTTCTGGGGAAGAAGGGTGCTACTGGGACTTAGTAGATGGTAGCTAGAAATGCCAAATTTGCTGAAATGTATGACACTAGACAGCTCCATATCTCCATGATTCTCAAGTGTTTCATAGATATTCATGAGCAGAAAGAAACTTTTTAAATATCTGCTCTCAGAACTCCATTTTATATATAAGTACAACATTTTTGTCACTGTTTTCACACTCACTGACATTTTCATGAACACAACTCCCATGTAAATTGAGAACTGAGCTCACATTGTTTTGTTTTAAAATCTACCAAGAAGCTACTTTCTGTGTTGGAAAACTAAAGTCACCTTTACCAAATGGCCAGTGGTTATCTGGGTCACCAATATGCACACCTTCACCACTCTGCCTTTGCCATTTTCATATGTGACTATGTGACAGAGCTGTTTTGAACTTCCTCTTAACTGACTTATGACCAAAAAACTGTGAAATTATCAGACACATGACACACGAAGACCTTGTATTGTTGCTTCTTTAAATCCCTTTAGGATTATTTTAAATGTTTCACATTTGCTGTCAAATTTGTGGTATATTGTTACTCAGTGCCAATGATTTATTCTTCAGTTACAAGCTATTTTTCAGTTCCTTATTTTACTCTCTTTCCTGTCCTCTCTCTGTCCCTTTGTCTGTTGAAGCCTGTGGTCTCCAAAGCCTAATTACTCTGGAGTGAATTTAAGATCAATTGAGGAAATGCGTTCTTGGCAATTCTTAGACACGATGGTGGCCCATGTGCAAAGACTGGAAGTCAGTGTGACTAGGTCTGCATCAGAGCTCCAAGTTTGCCCTAAAGCTCCCACACTTGCTCATGGCCTGCAGTCTGTCATTTGTTTTGACCTATCTTATGACTTCAGTCATGTTCTTTCTTTCCTCAGATACAAGTAATTCAGGCCTGTTACTTATCCTTGTGCATACTCATACTTTTACTCTTTGCCATTTGGTACATTTTCTACAGAGGGGCTTCTGATCTTACTTCTTGCAAATGCAAAGATCTGTGACAACCAGGTGCAAATATTCAATGCATCAAGTGAACAAGCACCCCTGTGCCTGAGTACTTACATGATATTGTTTCACAAATTCCTTTCCTTTTATACCTACTTAATTTTATCACTAGGACATTATATGCGCTTTTAAATTATGCGTGTAGGCAGTTACATATATATTCATTATATATCTGCAAGAATTTTATTTCTGGATGGCAGAGGAGATATTACAAAAGACTTCTTGTGAGGAGTAGGTGTTGGTAAAGATGTGATCTCTGATGTCTCTGGGAGTTGTAGCCCACACAATCTAGGCACACTGTGAAGATGGGGAGCAGGATGATGGGGGCACTTTCTAGAACATCAAGGAAACAGTTGCAAGAGTGGAGGATACCAAGCAAAGCAGCCCAGCCTTTGGTGCTCAAATACCTTAAGGCGGTCCCGCGGACTGAGGTTGGACGGGCTCAAGGTGGCCCCAAGGGACAGAAAAATGGTCAATTGGAAATTTCCCAGTGAGGCTGATGTTAGTAGCACATAAAGAATGTTGGTCCAGCTCTGGCATACCCACCCCACCGGCCCTCTATGCAGACTCAGGGTCCCCGCCCCAGCCCCAGCCCCCCGCCTCAGCTGTTGTTCCACCCACCCTTCATTCAGCTCTGACCCCACCGGGGCTAAGCAGGGGCACACAGAATGGAGCCCACTCTGTCCCTGCGCAGCTGGTCTCTGTCTCCTTTACCTCCAGTCCAGTCCTTGAATCATTTCTGATGCTACCTAGGTTAATCAGTGCATTGTAAAGCACATGTCTAACTGTCTAATCCAGTATGATCTGTCCTTAGCGCCCAGAGACAAACTCTGGCCTCACAATTCTATTTGGCCTTTAAAAAAAGTTGGGCACAAACAACTTACATGGATTTATATCTGTGATTGTTGTCTGCTATTCATAATAATGGAAACTTGATGTGTCCATCAATGGAGAACTAATAAATTGTGGTATATCTACTCTAATGAAAAAAAAAAAAAAAGAATGATGCCCAAAGGGGATCCTCGTCTTCCCCCAACCACCCAGCCACCACTGAAGATGTTCAGACCAAGGCTGAGTGCCTTCATGGTTTGGGGTTTTTTGCAAAGGAGAACAATACAATATAAGACACATATTTTATAAGATTATTTGTAATAGTCACCCAAAGAATCATACACAAGAGAGTTCCAGAAATCTGTCCACACACTAGAGACGAAAGAATCCAGCTGAGAGCCTGGATCCTTCAATAATGTCCTGCATGAGTCCAGCTGAAAACCTAGATCTCATAACAATGCCTCCCATGAGTTGAACAGGAGGCCTAGAGCCCATAAGAATATCTTGTGCTGTCCTGTTTCACAGATGTGCTCTGGGAAGGCCCAAAGGTCAGTGATGGAATCTCAGAAGTCTGCGCCAGCAGGATGAAGGATCTGTGCCAGCAGGCTGAGGGATCTGCACTGGAGCCAGGAAACAACACACAAAGTAAGAACCAGAGCTCCCCTGAAAAGTACCACAGCCCTCCTCAGCACCAGTGAGGTCCTGAACTCTTCAAATGATCAGGACAGCTGAGTTCCCATCAGGAAAGCCAACAAGAGAAGTTTTCCAGAAGACTAAGCAGTGCACCATCTTCCCCTCTGGGGTCAGGAAGTGATGCTCAGAGGGAGGACCAGAGCTCCCCCGAAGTGAACCGAAGCTATTGTCGGCAAGAACAAAGTCCCGAGCTCCTTGGAGGATGAAAACAGTCAAGTTCACCGGGAAAGCCAGCATGATAAGCTCCTCTGAGAAAACCAACGGCTCCTTACAACTTCTCTCTGCTTCCAACAGGCTTCGAATAGCTTCTACCAGCTCCCAACAGCCTTCCTTCTTCTTCTCCAGTTCTGCTTTATATGCTGCTGGCAACAATCCCCAGGTGGGCCTCCCACACCTGGTACCACGCTTACTTAGTTCAGTGGGGTGTTACAACTCGACGACCGGTTGTCAATCCACCACAGTGCCACAGAGAAAAGGCACGAGACTCATTTGAGTACGTAGAGTGGATCAGATCTGGGGCAAGGCTGCTGAGATCCAAATTCTGTGCCTGCCACTTCCTAACAGGGTGTCAGTGGAGCAGCTTCATTCCTCTGTGTTGCAGTACCCTCACATGTACCATGAAAATGTTGAAAGAAAAAAAATACAAACCTCTCTCCATGAGTTCCTATGGCACAGACTCAGTACTCAGTTGATGGCAGCTGTTTCTATTCACTTTTTTTCCAGTACTGGACATCAGACTTGGGGCTCAGACAAGCTAGTCAATGCCCTATGCTGAACTCTGTGACCACCTCTTTTATTTTTTCTTTTGAGACAGGTTCTTGCTAAACTGGCCAGATTGAGATCAAATTTGTGATCCTCCTGCCTTAGCCTACTGAGTAACAGGAATTATAGGTTTGTGTCACTGTGCTAGGCTTCTATTTATGAAACACCACAAAGAAAGAGAAATAAGAAACAGAGAGTCCTAAATACTTTCCACTTCCTTGTTGAGATAGTTATATCTTACCCTTAGTTTCTATGAAAGTTTTCTGCATTCTTATATGATAGTTCCTTTCTCTATTGAAGCTAATTCAAGTTACTTTCAGTTACCCACAACCTAAGAAGCTTAACTAATACAGAGGAAGAAGCTGCTAAAATAGTTGCTGAAAATAGTTCTACGAAATTAACAAGAGCTGACTAAAACTGAGCCTGGTGGCACCCACCTGTAATTCCAGTACTCTGGGAAGCTCAGGCAGGAGGAGGATCCCAAGTTCAAGCCCAGCAGGGGCAATTCAGCAACTTAGCAAGAACCTGTCTTCAATTTTTTTTTTTTTTAATTTTTAAAGGGCTGGGGATGGAGCTCAGTGTGAAGGCCCTGCATTAAAGCCCCAGTATAGAAAAAGGGGGAACAGGGAGGAGATGACTGACATAATGCCAGCATTTGGGGGTTGTCATGATTGGTGGCAGATTCCACAGCTTGCTTGGTAGACCATCTTGGAACTTCCCATTAGAATACTGATGACTGTACACAAAAATATATGAATTTACACTGTGTTATAGCCTGTACCTAGATGTTTCCCCAAAGCCTCATGCAGCCTTAGATGAGGCTTTTCAAAGGTGGGTAGGTCTAGAGTGTGTGATGCTGGGATCAAGGATGCAATGCGAGGATTAAGGGTGTGAGTGCTGCCTGCGTACGGGTGGGCAGCTTGGAAAAGACATAAGGGACAGAAAGAGGGTCATTTCTTCTTGCTTGCTGCTTGCTGCCTTGTGCCTGCCTCCTCTGTGATGCCCCTCTGCCACATCACTCTGGTTTGGAGCTAGCCAATTATGAACTAAACCTGTACAAACTGTGAGCTAAATGAATGTTTCCTCCTTGAACTTTTGGTGTTGGGCATTTTGTCTCAGCAATGAGGAAAAGTAACTAAGAAAACTGTCACTGAACATAAGAGAAGAAAGAAAGCCACATGCCAGAATGTGGGGAAATTTCCACTGAGTTCAGGTTGGATGAGGCTGAGTTGAAAATTACCCTTGGGTATCTTCTCTATCTCTGTGCTTTCAACCAGTGTGCCAAGGGTTGGCTGGAAAGAAAGTAGAGAGACCCTGACTCATCTCTATTAGGAGTTCTTATTAATAACCTGAGTGTACTCTGAGCAGGCCAACTTATAATTCACGCATGAAAGTATCAAGATGGTCTCAAATAAGCAAGAACTCACAATACATACCATCATCTACCTACCTGAAAACATCACTTGAAAAGAAGGAATGTTATACAATAAATATAGGAACCAAATGAATATATACATAATATTTTCTGATCTGGTTTCAAGATTTATTAAGGCAAAAAAAAAAACTCCTTAAAAAGAGCTGTCTGAGAAATACTTAACCCACATTATAACAAACCAACTAACCAGTGAGTGGGGGAAGGGGATCTGCATTAAGAACAAATGTTCTTAACTGTAATAATTAGGAGAAGTTGATTTAAGCATATGCCTCATAAAGTTAAACTTCAAAAAGAGTTAAAACAGATTTTCTACTTCAAATCACTTTAGATGAAAACAAATAAAGTACTGCATATATCCCAGATGACAAGAGGTGTTGACAAAGAAAATAACAAGTGTAACAAATAGACAGCGTACATCAAGAGCATCACTAAGATTTTCAGTCGTTAGTTCAAAATGCTTTATGACAGAATGCCAAAGAGAAGTAATGCACCAAGTACATATGAACTCATTTGTATAAAACACATATAAAAGAATCTGAAAAGGAACAATATTTAAGTTAGTTGTATGGCTTGGATGTGCCTTTTCTCTGTTTCTTTGTCCTTTTCTGGGTTTTGTAATTTGTCAACAATGAAAATGTATTATTGTATAAGTCAGCGCTCATTATTGTCAGCAACAAAACTGAGTCCGGCTATCTTAAATTTAAAAGAAAAAGAAAAGCCTGGCATGATGGCGTGTGCCTGTAATCACAGCACTCCACTCATGAGGCTGAGGCAGAAGGATTGCCATGAATTTAAGGCCATCCTCAGCTACATAGTAAGTTCAAGGCCAGCCTGGACTATAGAGCAATACCCTGTCTCAAAATATCAGAAAGGAAGGAAGGAAGGAATGAAAAAAGGAAGGAAGGAAGGAAGGAAGGAAGAGAAAGAAAGAAAGAAAGAAAGAAAGAAAGAAAGAAAGAAAGAAAGAAAGAAAGAAAGAAAGAGAAAGAAAGAAGGAAAGAAAGAAAGAAGGAAAGAAAGAATTATTTGGGAGGTTGGTGGGGTTTTATGGAATTAAGGAGAGACCTATAGGACTTGCCCAGATTGTACCACCCACAGAAGCTTGTTTATGGTTCTTATGTCCTCATCTTATTTACAGCAGAGACAGACTGCTCCTTACAGTCTGACTCAAAATGCCCTTAAAGTATCCACTGCCACCCCTTTAGTTACTGAACCTACTAGGAACAAGTCTCTTAGACTATGTATTCCTCTGCCTAGTATCAAGACCCAGGAAGAACATCTGTGTCAGTGTTCTCCAGAGAAGCACAGCCAGCCAGATTGTTGCACAGAGCAGGTTGGTCAGCCACAGGAGGGTAGTTGTGCTGCCTGAGTCTGAGGCTGTCTGTTGGCAGAGTTCCTTTGGAGAGCAATCTGCTTACTCCTAGTCTACTGATGAAATGTTAATCTCACCAGGCTTGGCAGTCACACCTGTACTCCCAGTACTCTAGAAGGCTGTGGCAGGAGGATCACAAATTCAAGTTCCACCAGGACAATTTAGAGACTTAGTGAGACCTTGTCTCATTTTTTTTTAAGTGTATAAGGGGGGTGTAGCTCAATGTAAAGGCCCTGGGTTCAAAGTACTGATAAACAAACAAACAAACAAATAAAAAATGTTAATCTCATCTAAAAAGTGTCTCCACAACATTAAACTAGCATTTGGAAAAAAATTTTAAAAACTAGCTTTTGGCCAAATATCTGAGCTCTATGGCCTAGCCAGGTTCACACATAAAATTCACCATTGCAGCACCCAATTGCTTGACCTACAGTATGTGCGGGAGTTTGGGGGAGAGAGGATCGGATCCCAGACACAGTTCCCACTCATAGTGAGAAGTGGGCTCTGGGTCCCCCCATTACCCTACACAGGGCAATGCCCAGATACAAGAAGCAGCCAGGTGCTGTGCAGCCTTTCAAACAGATATTCACCAGATATCAGTCCTCTCTCTGACGAGTACCTGGCAAAATTTTTTTTTCCCATTCTGTATGTTGTCTCTTCACTCTGTTGGTTGTCTCCTTTGATGCTCAGGTTTTAATTTGATATGATCACAATTGTTGATTCTCAGTATTATTTTTTGTGTCTTTGGGGTTCTGTTCAGAAAGTCCTTGTGTATGCCTATGTCTTCAAGAATTTTCCCTATTTTATCTTCTAGCAGATTAAGTGTGGATATCTAATTTTCCCAGCACTATTTATTCAAGGGTCTATCTTTCTTCTAGTGTATGTGTTGAGCTCCTTAGTCAAGGACCAAATAATTGAATGTGTCTGCGATTGTTTCTGCTTCCTCTATTCTGTTCTAGTGATAGACAGATAGAGAGAGAGAGACAGAGAGAGAGAGAGAGATCCCCCAGCTTTGGGCTTTCCATGAGGAGGCTAAGGCACAACTTTCTTTGGTCATCCTGAATGCAAATTCAGACAAGATCGGGCACGTTCAGGGTGATATGGATGTAGACACTGAATACTAGCTCATCCCACACCAGCCACCCTCCACCATACTGCCCCAACAAGAAGGGGGTCCCTTTCAGATGGGAAGGGGAACAGAAGATGGAGGGATCAGGGAAGGAAAGAAAGGGAAAGGGGATTCTTAGAAAGAGAATTGAAGAAAAACATGGAAATAGAGATTTTTCAAGTGGGAAGGGGAATAAGAGTTGTAGGGAACAGGGAAGGATGGGAGGGAAAAGGGATCCAAAAAAAAAAAAAGAATTAAAATGTACTATGTATGTATTCAAACTCCCCAAGATAAATGTAATCATTCTGTACTGCAAACATGTACTAATAAAAAAATTACAAAATCAAAAGATAAATATCTGGGATAGTTACATTTATTAATAATATTTTTTTCCTTGCAAAGAAGTTGTAAGTTAACAGGAAGCCCTTGATGGATTTAGAGACTATGAGTCATGTCAGCATGGTTTTGTGACCTCATCCAAAACCTTCTCCCACCCAGTGCTTTTCCACTTCCAGCCTTTTCCATGTTGGGCAACTGCCTTTCAAGCCACTCAGTCATCCAAGCCTGGAACCTGGTCTCCCTCCTGCTCCTCTCTCTGTTCACTGCCCATACCCAAGCAGCCAACCACATGACCATCACAGTTCCCCATCGTCCACCCCTGCAGCCACAATCTTGAGCCAGGCTCACATCAACTCTTGTCTGGACTCTAACTTGAACCTCCTAGGTGCTCCTTCCCCGTGTCCTTCTGGGCCCTCACCACCCTCCCAGTGTGGACTTTCTGCAAACCAGGGAACACCACAGCTCTAGCCTTGGCACCCACTTGCTTTTGTGTGGGTTCCCAAGGAGTGGAGCCTGTCTGCTTGGGTTGGCCAAAGGAAGGGGACTTGTAGCTGTCAAATGCTTGTGACAGACAGAGCTCTGTAGCATGTCTCACCACAAAGGAGACAGAACATGTGGCACCAAAAGAAAGTAGAAAACTGTACAATTTTAACATAAATCACTTTTCCCGTCTGAGGAGGTAAAAAAAGTTAGGATTAACTTCACTTTGCTGAGTATATTTGGGTAAAATAACTCACCCACTTGCCTGTTCACAGCTTTTATTATATACCTAAACATATGAGTGTTACTCTTTCCTTTTTTAAATGTGTTCATTACACAAATATCCAGTCATTGAGTAGCACTTCACTGAGTGTCTGCCCTCTGTCAAGCACAGTGTCTAGTGTGGACGATACTCGGATGTGTAAGAAAAGGGCTGAGTCTTACAGTTTAGCACACACATCAACTTTTCCTTGCTATAGGCTTGATGCTGAGGTAAGATTATTAAGTGCCTGCCACACTAATAGGCACCTATCCCATTGGTAGTCTATGAACTGAAGGTTGTTATTTTTGATACTTTATTGCTGTTCTATATTTTTAAAAAACCATAAGAGCATGTTTATCTCTTTCATCAAAGTCTTAATGTGAAGGAAAAATAGTCCAGAGAGTTAGCCTAGATTGAGGTGCTCTTATAAAGAAAACCATCTCTTTTCCTTGGCTTCCTTTTCTATTCTGTGGTAAAGCCATTTCATCCCCCTTCCTGCTCTTCCATTTCTTCACACGCTTGGATCAGTGAGTCACTCATCTTCAACAGATATCTTTAACAGTTACTCAAACTTTCCAGAATATTTGGTGACTGCGGAGAGAAGCACATTTATAAAGCAAATATTCCACAGGGGTAATTCTAGCTTTGCAACTTTTAGTGGGAAAAATAGTGCAACCATCTTAAATTTCTCTTTAAAAACTCACAAGGTATACAAATCTACAGTAAATCTCATTTTTAAAGAGCAAATCAAGAGCTGGGCATAGTAGCACATACCTATAATCCCAGCACTCTGGAAGGCTCAGACAGAAGGACTGCAAGTTTGAGTCCGGACTGGGAGACTTAGTAGGACATTGTCTCAAAATTTTAAAAGGCAGGATGGGGATGTAGTTCAGTGCAAAGGCTCTGTGTTCAATCCTCAGGACCTCCAAACTAATCTGCATATTTTCATATCCTATCTGTATGTATAGCTATAGCTATGTCACAACGCAAACATCTAGCTATACTCTCTACCAAATAACGTTAAAGTAAAAAGTGACAGCTGCCAGCACCCAAACTAACAATTTGTTTTGATGCAGTTGAAAGTAGATGGTTTGCATCAATTTGCCCAACATTTATTTTGTTTCCAAAATTGAAGCTCAGGTTAGCATGACAACAGAACATTTGGATGGTCTGAAAATTGGGACAAATTCCACTTGGGAAAGTAGCTTCTGTCATATGCCAATCAGAACAAAATATTCTGTTTCACTTTAGCACTGGCAAAACCCACTTTGATTCCGTAAAAACATGCTATCACCAATCACCAACAAGGAGAATACCTAGAGCTATGAACACCTTCCCCAATCTGATTCCCAACGCCTGTTCTAGCTATCTCTACTGTCCCTTCTTGACCCCTCCATGCTGACCAAGCCCTGACTCCCAGTCCTTTCATAAGCCACACACATCCCTGCTATTTCACTTCCCAAGCTTCATGCTTGCCTTTCCAGCCTCAAAAAAAAAGCCTCTAATTCCTTCACACCATCTGATTCCTTCCCATCCTCTGCAACAGCAGCAGCTGTCACTTCTTTCTGAAGCCCCCTTTGACCATGCCAGTTCAAAGTCTTCCCTTTGTGTGAAAGGACGGGGGCTTTTAAACAGGAAGGCGGGGGAAGGGAAACCCTTCACTGCTTCATCATCTTTAAATCGGAGCTGCTTCAAGTCTTTCCAACTGACACTCAAGTCATGAATCACTTTCTCTTACAATTCATTCTTCAATCTACCAGAGTGATCACTGTCAATTTGATCATGTCCCTCTCCTGTTTAAAATCTTTGGTTGGAAATCCAGGATGCTGGAAGATCTATAACTCAGTTTCCAGAAACATGTTAGTGAGCTAAGGCAGACCCAGTCCCTCCTTACCAAGCTCTCTACATACACATAGAAATAATAGATGAAATGTAACAAAAATTACATAAAATGCATAGCTGAGCTTTAAAGCTTCACACACCAGAAATAAAGAAGGAACCTGATGTCAGAGTGAAGGATACACTTGTAGTTTGGGTTCTGAGATATTGGGTAAGGGAAGGAATTAGATCTATATTTAGGCCCCGAAGGATAGGAGTAGAAGTTAATAATTAAAAGCAAGAGAGGTAATCTTGGGCCTACATATAGTAAAGAGCTGGATTTGTGATCTCTAAATAAACTAAGGCCCTGGATAAGCCATTTTTTCAATGAAAGTGGGGACCAAAACAGGCTTCCTACTGTCCCAAGAAACCAAGAATACTGTGTACCCTGCCCTATGCAGGGTTCTCCCATGAGATACTGAAGTTTCAAACTTGTACCACACAGAGGGGCTGAAGTCACAATTTACAATGCCTTCCTTGTGTGACAATTTCCAAGCTAAATTTTTGGTATGAGAATTAGTCTCAGACTGACGAAACCTCTGGTCGCCTAGCAGAAGAAAATACAAAGCATTGTATTTCCAGGGATATTTTCCAAGTTTCTCTTGTTGTTTATTTTGTTGTTTTTTTTGTCATTGTTTGGTGTTGGTTGTTTGTTTGGTGGAGATCAAACCCACAGGGATATTTTCTTAGTTAATAATACAACTGACTTTCTCAGGAAAAAAAAAAGACACCTAAAAAAATAGTCTCACAGAATTACAAACTGCAAGAGAAAACAACTCACCACAGATAAAATAAAAAAGAAATATTAGCAAGAAGCTGAGGTAATAGGATTGGAAAGAGCTGACAAAATAGGTATTTTAAATTATATTTTAAATGTATAGAAATCATTATCTAAAACAGGATTACATGACAAGAGAAAATCAATACAGTTCCTCTAGAAATGAAAAAATATATTTTATGAAATTGAATCTCTAGATTAACAACAGATTGGACATAGGTGAAGAAAGACTTGGATCTTCAAGAAATTTCCCAGACTGCAACATAGACAGAAAAAGAGACTGCAAAAGTGAAAAGAGATTAAGAGACTTCAAATACAAGCTAAATTATTTAGCCCTTTTGACAGCTCTGTGAAAATGGATCTGAGCCCTTCAAATATGTGTATATATATATATAATATATATTCGAATATATATTTAAATATATATATTTGTATTTGCTGTTTGGTGGCTTGTTGTTAAGCTATGTCGCAGAGGACACTTGGGAAACGTTGCAAGGGCAGAGTTTTGCCTTCTGTGCTGGTGTACATGCTGGTGTACATGCTGGTGTGACATGTTTCACTGTGGAAGGGGTTATATGAACTTTTATAGTCACAGAACAAAGGAAAGTCATAAATCAATGCATTTACCAAGTATATTGTAATTCATTGTAATTGATGTAGCAATTACACCAAGGGGGTCTAAGGAGTCATCAGCAGTGTCTTTTGGATCCTTTAATACAGTTTTGGCTGGGTGGTGTAGAACTTCAGCATGAGTAATTCCATTTTAGTTTGGTCTGTTGGGCTTAATACAGGAGTTCAGGGCAAACCAGTGTCCTCCTGGAAGTTTTTATTTACAGCTCTAATTTCCTGGGGAAGAGAAGGAAAAGGGCTATGTCAGGATGCTGTGATCAGGTAACCAGTATCTGAGTGGATCCTTTCAATGACCACAGGGCCTTTTAAGCGGTTTAAATAAGACCAGGGTGGGCCTGTTCTAATGCAGCTTCTACACCACTCCCAGATTCATCTTCCAAGAACATTGACCCTGCCCTGTGTCTCTTTCTAACTTGATTCCTACAAAACAACTTCTGTTCCAGTTGCTCCCGGCATCAGGGTGAACAACTTGCACTGCTTCATTGTCATGTCTTTGTCTAGGCCATTCTCTCTACCTTGAGAAACTGAAAATTTACCCTTTTTTTAAAAATACAACTCAAATCGCACCTTCCCAAATATATACATGTATATAGTTTCCCAAGTATACCAATCAGTGGGATCGAGTTAATGCTTGTGAAAAAATAAACGGTCAGGGTTAATGTCCTGGTGTAAACTCTGTACAGTTCACAGGGCTTTGGATAAAAAGGCCTCCAACTTGATTTAATGCACTTCTGCTGCTGTTGTGGTTTCTATCTACATGCTCCCCAACACCAGGCGCACTATACCATGGGTGGATTACTCCACTGATGCGTTTCTAGCAAAATGTGCTGTTAGGAGATAAGAACGTGTTGGAAAAGGTGGGTGGACCCTGGGAGAATGTCTCCTTCCCTGACTCCTCTCTTTGCTCTGTTTCCTGGCTGCCGTGAGGTGAGCAGCTTCCCCTTCACTATGTCCCTTTGCCGCACCATCCTGCCATGGAGCCTGCAGCAGACTATGGACTGAAACACAAGCCAAAGTAAACCTCTCCTCCATTAAGTTGTGGGCATCAGGTATTTTGTCCAGAAGTTGCTATGTTCAAACTGCCAAAATTTTTAAAAACAAGAATGCCCCATTTGGGGCTGGGGATATAGCTCAGTGGAATAAGCGCCTGCCTAGCAAGCGCAGGGTCCTGAGTTCGATGCCCAGTACCGCCAAAAAAAAAAAAAGAATGCCCCATTTTATTTTACTAAAGCCCCCAAAATTATGCAGCCAAACCTAATAGCTGTGTTCACTAAGGACCAAAGTTGTATCTCTCTATTAGGTGCCAGGCTGCTCAGATCGATTACGGTTGTCGGAATCTGCACAGAGCTAGAAACCACACTCCAAAAGCACTTGCTTCCCCTTTGGTTCAGTTGACTCAATGCATTGAAGATATATCTGACTGGCCTTATACAGAGGGGCTATAGGTCTTTAACACTCATTAGAACAATTACATTTGCAAAAGTAAATGCTACTCTGGTCCTAATTGTCAAGTTCCAGAAGGCCTTTGAGACTGGAGCCAGATGCAGGCTGCTAGGCCTGGAGCAGCTGTGTTGGGATTTGAGGTGGGAGCAGTGTGGTTTGACTGATTCCCCTAAACTGTTCTGCTTTTATAGCTTTTCTCCTGTTGACTTTGGAAACCACCAGTTCTCTGAAGCACAAATATTTCTCCCAATGATTCTCATCATCCCAACAGGAAACGTCTGTTTGCAGAAAGGAGCATGGGATACTTGCTAATTAAAAGTGAGGAGCTAGTCAATAATTCTCCACAGTGTTAGGACAGATGTCCTTTTTCTTGTGATATTTTAAATGCTATAAACACACTACACGCATCCTTTGTGACTTTGATACTATTTACCATAATTGTTTGTACTTTGTAGGCTCTCAAGAACTATTGTGTGGATAAAATTAAAAACCAGGCTAGCCATAATCAAAGCCAAGCTCTGGGGCAGGGCTATCCTGCACATCTCTCTATGAATAAACACAGAGTTGCCACATGAAAACCATATCTTTTATGGTATGGTTTACAGATATGGAATGAACAGAAAACAGTAGATAGTAACTGTTTCCTTTTTTCTTTCTTTCTTTTTTTTTTTTTTTTGAGAGAGGATCTTGCTATGTAGTCCAGGTTGACCTTGAATTTATAGCAATTCTCCTGCCTCAGCTTCCCAAGTTCTGGGATTACAGGCATATGCCACCACACCTGGCTGTAACCGTTTCTAAGAACTGTACGGGCTTCTGAATTTATTTACTTAATGCTTTTTCAAATTAAGCTTAGAATTTCTGTAAAGTAGAACTGTAAAGTTGTTACCTATTTTGAAACTAATGTAAACCCTGTGTTAATTAGTGGTATGAGTTTCCACATATTTGTTAAGCGAATATTTCACATTTTGACATTTCCTTGCATGATCAAAGGCTTACTGATATTGAGAAGCAGAAAATCACTGAAGTGACTCTCAAAATTCTAAGGAATGAGAATAAAGATGCTAGACACATCACAGAAGAGATTCAATGGGGCAAGGGACTAAAATGAAACATCATGAGTTCAGAGAAAGAGTATCTTCAGAGAAACAGAAGAATGACTGAAATGAAGAGAAAAAAAGAAATATCACAGGAGTGAACAAATACAGATACTGAATGTGAATAATAAATAATGCTTAAGTCACTGTGGAACACCATACCAGATATTTGATATAGACATTTGTTATAGAACTGAGAACTGTAATAAGATACTAGGCTGGGCCTAGTGGCACATGCCTATAATCCCACCACTCAGGAGGCTGAGGCAGGAGGATTACCAGGAGTTTAAGGCCAGCCTGGGCTACAAAGTGAGTTCAAGGCCAGCCTGAACTATAGAGAGAGACCCTGTCTAAAAAAAACCATATGGGCACCCAGGGAGAAGCCCCCAAGTACATAGTTACGAGGATCTGTAAGAACATGGCTGCTCCAGTTACAGGTGGTCACCACTGAATCTTCAGAACAAACTCAGGATATCACTGTGCTATAGACTGAAATGCTTGCATCCCCCTAAAATTCATATATTGAAATCCTAGCCCCAAAGTGATGGTATTTGAAGGTGGGGCCTTTGGTATTTGGATGAAGTTATTCATGAAAGAGACTAGCATTCTCACAAAAGAAATCTAAGAGAGACACTTCCTCTGTCTGCCATGCCATGTACAGAAAGCAGGCCCTCACTAGACACCAAATCTACCAGAACTTTGATCTTGGACTTCTCAGCCTGCAGAACTGTAAAAGATATAGTATTTGTTATTCATAAGCTGTCTAGTCTATAGTATCCTATTTTAGCAGGAGACAGAAATTAGTACCGATTAAATAACCTGGTCCAGTGCACACCGGTGGTAAGAGGCAGAAATGAACTTCAGGCCAAGCACTGTTCAAATTGTGGGCCTGGCCATCTGCTCACTATTTAGCACTCAGGAGTGGGTGACCATTCTCATGAAAGGTCTGAGGAAGAACAGGACTCCAAGGGACTGAGAGTGTAATTCACATGTCAAGCTATAAATCATGGCAGTAATGGCAAATGCTTTGCACTCGTGCACAGTCATTAGCGTTCTTTTCTACAAAGAAGAAATAAGGGAAGTATGTGTGCTAGCATGTTACATGAGACATTTAGCTTTACATGTAGTTCTCTAAAACCTGTGACTTATGCAGTGGCACATAAGCTAGCAAAATGTTCTTGCCACCCAATAATTGCTACTCCCACAGTTACTAAGCTTTGTGCCCTGTCATTGAAGTATGTTTCAGAGGACTCACAGTTGACCCATAACAGTACAATCAAAGCCATATCTGGGACAAAGACTCAAGAAACAAGTGCGCTCTCTCTCTTTAAGAAATCATGGAGGCTGGTGGCTTATTCAGGAATCTGTCTGGTGAGCCAGTTTTACTCCCCTCATCTCATGGGTCAGCTCTCTTTCCAGCAAAGAAGGTAGTACAGACCCGAGAACAGAGAGTCCCTGCCCTAGCCTTCCCTCCCTGCCATCTGTGGAGCCTCACAGCACCTGCTGGCCTCTTCTGTATCTACTGTCCCTTCCTGGCCTGCTCAGATCCTAGTGATCAGATTCCTGCTCTGGACACTGAGTCCCACTAATGTTCATGGCTTTGTGATTCCCAGACATCAGAGAGAAAGAAGTAACTGAGTCAAAGTAGAACACAAATGAAAACGCACCAATTATCCAACCAACCATTATAAAAAACCATACATTTGACTGCATTTAACTGCCTAGCCTAACACCAAGGGAAAGCCTTATAAAAAATAACCTCTCCAACTTCTCTGTCCTCATAAAGGTAACCTGATTTTTTTTCAGATTACTCATTAAAGTGCCTGATGCATTATATATTTGTTTATAGTTTATTATCCTTTCTCCCCTACTCTCTACAGATTGTAAATTCTAAAGGAGCAGAGACTTATCTCTAACACCTGTCATATGTAAATTCTAAAGGAGCAGAGACTTATCTCTAACACCTGTCATAGGCGAGGTATAAGGCGAGGCCTTCATACAATTAATGAGATTGGAGAGGCACCTGCTACACCCATTTCTGCTGTTTATTTTCAAGGTCACACTGAGACTTACTCTAACTTGAGTGAAGAGATAAACGTTCCCTTGTGTTGAACCCAGGCAGTTGCTGGGGGTCTGCATTGTGCTCTTCTGTGCCTAAAGCATGTGTATTAGAGACCTATCACATTCTTCACACTATTCCACATCACAGTGCCATGTTTCCACATTAGTTTCATATTAATTTACCTAGCACTGAGTTGGACTCTGAGCCATCTGAACATAAGGAAAAATGAATTTTGAGTAAAGATGGAAAAATCAAGAATACTTATAACTAATATTTTCTGAGAAACACAACTTGAGTTTGAAGAGAAGAAATTGTTGTAACTGTTATGACATATGAAGGTAGCTCAAACTGGAAGGTAGGTGTGTGTAGGGGGAGTAGATAGTTCCTAGGTGGGGACCATTTCAGACAAGCGTGCAACATATTTAACCTCCTTGCCAGATCAGGAGAGGTGGTTTTTGGAGTCTAGTGCAAAGTGAAAATACGAGCTGCCTTGTTCAAAACTATGCAGAATTAAAGCAGAGGATGGAAGCAAGCACAGGCTTATGCAAGCATGGGACCCCGCACAGCTGCAAGGTGTATGTGCTCACAAAGCCCTACCTTGTCCTGTCCCTGGAGCAGCGTATGAGCCTCAGGGGCCAGAGAGGCAAGTGGGAGCCAGTGTGGTTAAAGCAGAGGGCCCAGAAAGTATTATGGGTAGAAGTCAGAGATCATATTTCCCTGAGGATTACATCAGTGCGTGTTCATCAGTGTCCTAGGAAGGAACGCCATGGTGTTTTTACTGCCTCAATACTATAGGTTGTGATTTCATTTTTATTTAACCATTTATATTAATTTGCATTGGTCAGTTTAAGGTTGATGTCTCTCCATCCTTACTTTTTATAATGTTTCCCCCAGTTTTACTGACATAGAATTGTCAAAATTGTACAGATTTAAGACAATGCGATATTTTGATATACATTGTGAAGTGTTGACTGTAACCAAGCTAACCAACATATTTGTCATTTCATGTAGTTACCTTTTTCTCAGCACATTTAAAGCACACTGTACTGTATTAACTGTACTCATATTGCTGTACATTAGAACTCTAGAAAGTATCATCCTGCTCATCTGAAACTGTTTACCCTTTGACCGAGATCTTGCCATTCTCCCCACTCCAAACCCCTGGTAATCCATCACTACGCTCCACTTCTAAGCAGTACATTTGCTTAGATACCACATGTAAGTGAGATTTTGCAGTATTTGTCCTTTTTCTGGTTTATTTCACTTGGCATGCTCTCCATGTTCAACTATATTGTCTCAAATGAAAAATTTCTGTATAAAGGATTATTCCATTGCATGTCTTCTTCTTTTCCTCCTCTTCCTTCTGCTCTTCTTCCTCTTCCTCCCCCTCCTTCTTCTTCTTGACAGGATCATGCTCTATAGCTGGCATCAAACTCACTATGTAATCCAAATTGGCCTTGAACTCCTGGTGATCCTTCTGCCTGAGCCTCCCAAGTGTTGGGATTACAGGCATGCCCCACCACATCTAGCTTTATATGTGTATGTTTTCTTTGTCTGTTGATACCTAGTCGTTTCCACATCTTGGCTGTTCACAGTTGCAGATTTCTCTTTGCAAGGCTCATTTCCTTTCCTTTGGATGTATATCCACATTTGGGGTTACTGGATCACATAGTACTGTAGTTTTAATTCTTTGAGGAGCCATCATAGTGTTTTCTATAATGGTTGTACCAATTCTCCACCATTACCTCTAAAAATTGAAACCAAGACTAAAGAAATCATGTAGGTGGGGAAAAGTGAACTCTTCTGTATTGTTTTCTTGGTGCCAGGTACCCAAGATCGTTAGTTACACAGAACTTATCAGTTGAGCATGTGGAAAGCAATGACCTTGTACCTTATCAAAGCGCGCATTGTTGGATAGCAGCACAGAACTGAGGCTCTTCAAATTTAAAAGAACGTGGAAAACCCATTATGTAGAGCACTGCTTGAGTTTAAATCCTGGTTTTCCACATTCTAGTGTGTGCTCTTAGCCAAGATAGTTATCTAGTTATTAAAATGTGAATTTGTTTTTAAATAGTTAAAAGTGAATCTTTTCAGAAATTTTCTAGACATGTACAACATATTTTCATGTTTTATACAGAAATAGACTACACAAAATCTTCTTTTTATCTTTACTAGTGTCTATTAAAATAGTCTTATCTCAATATGAAGGGGTAAGTGGTCCCAAAACACTTACACATATAAAATTGAAAATCAGGTCTCTCATACAAAATGTTGCAGTATTTGTATGTAACCTTCACCCACCATACTGTACGCTTTAAGTCATCTCCATATTATTTATAATACTACCTACTATAATGTAAATGCTATGTAAATAACTGTTATACTGTATTGCATAATAATAACATGGAAAAACAAGTATGTATATTTTCAATACAGTTTTTCTTTTTGGATATATTTTCAATTGGAGATTGCCTGACTTAGAGGACAGACCATATTACCATTGTCTTAAAGACGTCCCACAATTTCAACAGTATAGCTATATATTACTTATTGAAATGGTCCTATTCACACACATTCACGAACATGTCTTCTGTTTGGGGTTATTATAGAACAACTCATTGATGAACATTTGTTCACTTGTACAAGTTTGACAGGACAAAATCCTGCAAGTGGAGCTCCTGGATCCAAGGTTACTTATTTTTAATTTTACTAAGTATTAAAACTCAGGCAAGTTATTTAAGTGGGCGTGATTTGTTCATCTTTGTAAATAATGGACAATAATAACTTTCTCAAAGGATAAAATAAGATGAAGGCATATAAATGCCTACTACACAGCAAGTAGACTGTCAATGAATGTTGGCTTGACTTTCCTTTTCCTGTATTTAGCCAACTATTTATGGATATTACCATGACTGTAGTTTTTACAATGAATGCAACAAAGAATCAAACACCATTACTGACTAACTAGTAAACTCCCTGAAATCAAATAATTTTTTTTGAGAAGACACAAATTTGACATTAACTCTAAATACTAATTTCCTATCGAAATAGAGCTGATTTGGTAAGTGCCTCTTATAACAAATATATCCCTAATAAAAGCAAAATATACTGAACTATTATGCCAATTTAAAATATATCTTCCAGCCTAGTACAGTGGCACAAGCCTGTAATTGCAGCTATTTGGGAGGCTGAGGCAGGAGAATCACATATTCCAGGTCAA
This sequence comes from Dinomys branickii, assembly GCA_004027595.1. Taxonomy (NCBI): domain Eukaryota; kingdom Metazoa; phylum Chordata; class Mammalia; order Rodentia; family Dinomyidae; genus Dinomys; species Dinomys branickii. The sequence continues at coordinate 52,400 of PVLD010004728.1, read as the reverse complement.
CCTGGACACTTTAGAGACCCTATCTCTTGTGCAATCTCAAAATTGTGAAAGGGAGAGGGATTCGGAGGATATAGGTAACTAGGAGTGCCCCTCGGTTCAATCAGGGAAGGGTGTGTGTGTGCTTGTTCCATTCTTGCCTTTTGTAATGCTGTAGTGGGTAGTTCAGGTCAACGTTTTCAAGCTCTAGGTCAGAGGCTGTGGAGCAGGAGGACATGTGGTTCCCTAAGGCCCGGATGAGTAAAAACCTTACTGCTCAATTTTAGTAATTTGCTTATTAATAAGATCTAGCTATTTAAAAAGCACTTTGACAAAAAGATGGAAATTTTTAGACCTGTCTTAAGCCTCCGGGGTGCTGAGGCATCTTTAAATTTATCTAGAGTGTTGTAGGAGCGTAATGGGGCTTCTCAGAATGAAGCTCCACGCGCCCCGGCCCAGCAGCACCGGCTGATCCCAGCCCGAGAAAATTCCGGCCCCGGCGCGGGAAGCCATGGCCGCGCTCCTTGCAAGCGGCTCCTGCGGCGCTCATGATACTCAGCCCTGAGCCCGCCGACCCTGACCCCGACCCCGCGGCGAGCCCACCTGGCGACACGGATGCCTGCCGGGCTGGTGGCTCTTTCACCGCCAGCGCTCCGCACAGTTCTCGTCGCTCCCCTCCCGCCTCCCGGCCGCCAAACTTGACGCCGCGCGAGCAGCGCCGGCTGAGTGAGTGAGAACCGGAGTCGCAGCGCAGCGCGCTCGGCGGCGTCCCCCGTCGCGGTTCTCCACACCCCCAGCCGAGGCCCGCGGGGCGGCCGGGCGGAGGCTGGGCGCGCTGCGGCGGCGGCGGCAGCGGGAGCGGAGGCCGGGCCAGCCGAGGCCGGGCGCGCTTCCGCCGGCCGCGCCGCGCACGCCGCGGGAAATGGGAGGCTCGGCCGCGGGGGCGGGGGCCGCGCAGCCGGGGACTTTCAGGAACTGCAGGAGCGGGCGGCGGCCGGAGTCGCCCAGCGCCGAGACTCGGGCCGAGGCGGAGCCTCCGCCGCGCCGGGGCCCATTCGTAGCCGCGCCGCTCGAGCCCTCGCCCTGTCCGCCGCGGCGCGGGAGACGAGCCGGCCGTCCGGGCCAGGGGAGCCATTCGCCATGGCCACCAAGGTGAGGGCGAGGGGCGAGGGGTGCGGGCCCGGCCGGCCGTTCGGCCCCGCGGCGGCGCGAGGGGGATCGGCGGCCGGAGACGCCGGCGAGGGGAGGCCGAGGGGCGGCGCGGCGCCCTGCGCGGGTCCTCCGGGCCAGCTCGCGGCCCAGGCCGCGTCCTCGGTCGCGGGCCGGGCGGGTGGCCGGGTTCTCGGGTCCGGACCCCCGGTGGAGCGAGACGGGGACGCTGCGCCTTTTCAAAGTCTGCACCTGAGCGTAGCTGCAGGCGGGCGGATGGGCGGGCAGGGAGGGCCTCGGCGCGGGACGGAAAGTTCCCGGGGTGCCGGACTGCCCAGCGCCCCGCGTCGTCGCCCGCTCCCAGCCGGACGCGCGCCTCGGCCGCGGTCCTGGTTGGCGAGAAGTCGCTGCCTGCCGAGCAGGGGACTGGGCTCGGACACCAGCGCCTCCCCTGCCTTCACTTCTCTTATTTTTTATTCTCCTTTTGTTTTGCTGTCTTTTCAGTTTGAATAGTTTTGTCAGCATGAATAAAATATCAAGAGGGAAATGACTTGTGCTTTCGATTACGTGTTTTCTTGAAAAAAAAAAAAAAAAAAAGAAAAGGGCCCAGGCCCAAATTACGTAGTGGAACTTTTGACTTGTGCTTGGTTATTGGCCAGCTGTTGTGTTTACTTATTTATGCTATTGTTTGTGAAATTAGCAGTCGTCCTTGGGTAGCTGAGTTTGTAAAAGCTGCCTTCCCCGGTTCCCTTTCTTGGGTCTTTTCGCAGTTACTTAAATTAAAGCAGTCACGGGGAAAGGAGGACCTGGGGTGGGAGGCGCCATCAGTGAGCTATTGATCCGTGGTGTGGTAGGCGCCTTGGATTTACTTGCGCACATAGTTTTTGTAATCTCACTTGTATAAACATCAGCACTCTTTTGCATATTTATTTTTGAAATCTCAAAGCTACAGTACTTTGGGGTTGGTGAAAGCCTTCGTTCTTTTGCTGGTGGTGATGGTGGGCGTACTGTTTTTGGTGGAGGGATAAGAAATGCCTTTCAGAGATCAAAATTGTCTTCAGTTTCAGCTGTTAAAGTTGGTGTTCAGCATTTATTCTGTTAAAGTTGGTGTTCAGTTAAATTTTGGGCTCTGACTGTGGAGTGTAATGTTTGTACACAGAGGGAGTGAGTCTGCTCCAGGGAATGTTGCTGCTCTTCCTGACATAATTACCTTCTTGTTAATATATTTTGGTTGTGCTGTTTGTAGTTTTATAAGCTGTAGTAGAACTTGACACCTTTTTAAGATACATTAACTTTTTGTTGACCTTTTTAAAAACTAAAGTTTAAACCAGGTGTGGTGGCGCATGCCTGAAATCCCAGCGCTCAGGAGGCTGAGGCAGGAGGATCACTGCTAGTTCGAGGACAGCGTGGGGTACATAGTAAGCTGAAGGCCAGCCTGAACTACACAGGGAAACCCTGTATCAATAGATAGATAGATGGAAAGATAGATAGATAGATAGATAGATAGATATGGTTGCTTAACTCAGGCCAAAGATTTATAAAGAATTTATATTTTGAGATTTGTTCTCAAATGTTCAAGAAATTACCAGTTACACATTCTATTACAGTCTCCTGGCAAACTTAAGCAGTTTGTGAATAGGGATCTAGTCCATGGTGATCAGTTGTGTTTTGTTTTCCACTCTGATCTTCTGTACTTTAGATGGGATACAGCGTGGCTACTGGTCCAGGTATGCATCATGAAAATTTTATTTGCGGTGAAACCTGAACCTGATTTTTTCACCCAGTTGGAAAGGGCTCTGTGCTGTTAATGAACTTGAGTTGATGTATGTTACTGAACACAAGCTTCATCGCATGTATAAGCACTTCCTACTTTATCTGTGCTGCTCTGAAGGCATATTTCCGTAAGTGTGACTGTTGGTGTCTCAGCTTTCTTTCTGTCAGTTTTTGGTTGGGGCGGGTACTGGGACTGGAACTCAGGACCTCACGCTTGCCAGGTCACTGTAAATTGCTGGCCCCTCTTTCAGCTAATGGCAGTCCCGCCTGGTGCTCATCTCCCTGTTCACAGTGACAAACCATTACGTTTGAAGCAAAAGACAAGCAGTGCAGCACTTGAGGCCACTTCCTCAGTTTCCGGTTCTCCCACTTGGTGATTCTTACATTGGGTCCGGGCCTCATTTGTCAGCTGTCCCCAGAGAGTGAGCTGCTGCTGCTCCCTTCTGTCCCCTTTCACACACCCTTTCCTTCCCCAAACCTGAGTAGTTGGGTTTTTTCCCTTTTCTTTCATTAATTGGGTAGGTGGAGTGAATATACTTAGTAACGATGGCTAACTTTTAAGAAAATTTTAGGTTCAAAATGCACTTGGGCTCTTGCTTATAAACATTATGTGACCGGAAATAAATTCAGTATCTGGATATTTTAGGTAGTGCTGGGTTTCCCTTGAATGTACCAGAGAAGGGCTTTAGTTCCTTCAGATCCAGTGTTCTTATTCATAGTCCTTACTGTTTTCTTGAAAATGCAATTATCTCTATCATGACTTAAAAACTCTTGGTAGATTCACAGTAGACCACACACACACAAAAATCTTTTTCTTTTAGAAAGACTTTAATTGGGCAGTTCTTCACTGCTTAAGACAGTTCATCAGAAACTGCACATTTCAAAGAGATTATCTGTTTTTTATTTCTGATGTTTCCTCAATAGAAAGCTGAATTCAGTTTAAGTTCATACACTACTCTGAGCCCAGTCTAGTCTTGTTTAACAAATGCAGTGCAGGTTAAGATGTATGTATAGCCTTGACCCAGATTGTAAGCCTCTGAAGGCTGTGTTTTGACAAAGTTCTATAATGAACTTGAGTAAATTAAATTCAGTTCCACTTAAAAGATCAAGTGTTCAGAAATAACTTTTTCTATGTGTGTCAGAAAGGACCTAAAATAATTAACTCCAGTTAATTTATAGCTGCGTAGCTGTAAATTCCACATCAGATTTAACTATCAATAATCAATTTTTCTGCTTACACAGTCCCTCTTGGAATTCCTTATGTTTTGTTTTTAAGGAATAATCATTGTTACATGATTCTTGGAGCCCTTGATACCTTTTTTTTCCAACTTTTTCTTCTAGCTTCAGTATCTAAAATGATACATCTGTATTATGCAATTTGTCTGGTTGAATTAAATAGGTGTGGAATGTTAAAAATCCTGGTAGGAAATGAGTGAATTGCTTAGTACTGTTCTGTGGTGTAACAGATTTGTGAAAACAGTTAAAAAGCATACTTTGTAGTTTCTCCTAAGCAAAAACCTCTTTATTTAAAGAAAAGAATAGAGAGTTCTAAAGGGTCTTTAAGCTTGATTTTTAATGTTTTTTAAGAAGCAGTGTGAAAATACTTCATTCAATTTTGTGTAACAATAATTTTAAGTATCTTAAAGTGCACAGTATTTGTGTAAAGAAAATTGCTGACAGAAGTGTGAAACAACTTACCAAAGGAGTAAACTAGAAAGCATTAAATTTTGCAATTTTTAAAAATGTGCTGTTTTTATATTAATCATCCAAAAATTAAATCATAGTTACTTTAAATGGTCACTTAAAACTTTGAAGCTCTGCGCGTGCTGCTGTTCTGTGAGTGCACTTAGTGCTGCTGTGTGCCCTCTTTCCTTGTGCACCTTCTTTTTACACCGCAGGTTTTACTCCTATCCCAGGTCCCTCGGTCTCAACTACATTTGTTTCTGTGACTAATGGCTGCCTCATTTACATTGTCTTCAGACCCAGGAGGCTGGGACTCTGTATTTGCTTCCCTTTGTATCCTCAGTGACATTTGGAAGAGCAAAAAGATACTTCAATCAGATAAGTGACTCACATATTAAAGTTAAAAAAACTTTCATCTCCAACTGTAGGTTTTGGTTAAGTTGTATTTTAGTAGACATCTGTCTAAAAGTATCCATGTACTATGCAAAATGTATACTCCAGCATGGGTTTTTTAAAAAATGCAGTAACTTGTTCACTAATGTTGCTTGGGAAATTGGTTTTCATGGGTTGATTGATTGGTTTTGTGGTATTTGGGGTCAAAACCAGGAGTGCTGTATCATTGAGCTACATCCCCAGCACTTTTTATTTTTTTAGGTAGAGTCAGTCCCATTTAAGTTCCCCAGGCCGTCCTTGAATTTGCAATCCTCCTGCCTCAGCCTCCAGAATAGCTAGGATTACAGGCATGTACCACTTACGTTTTAAAGTAATTGGAACCAGCCTTGCACTTCTGAGACTTTAGAAAAGTTGTTTTTAACCTAGTAGTTGTCAGCAGTGTCTTTTGTGTTAAAAAAAAAAAAAAAAGTTTAGGGTTCTCCTACTTTCTTTTAGATTTCTAACTTGATTGCATTACGAAAAGGGAATCTCATTAAATAACTAGTACTGAACCTGGAAACCTGTTGAGGAACTTTATACCTAAGGTAGAGTCAGTTTTCGCGGATGTCCTTCCAGGACATTGAAAGAACACATATGCTCTCTAATTGTGTGTATGTTCAGTGTCCATATCCTTAAAAACTTAATTTCTCTCTTTGATCTCCTGGCTCTTTTGTCTACTTAATGGAGACACTGTAACATTTGGGTTATAATGGTAATTCCTTTAAATTTAGTGTTACTAACTTCCAGGTAAATGAAGTTTTTCCCTATTATAAAGTGACCCTTTTTATTTCTAGTGGTGCATTTTTTTCTTAAAGACAATTGTCCTTTTTAAAAAGTGATCTACTTAGCTTGCTTTAGGTAAATATTTGCTTAATATATAAAAAGCTATAGCTGAATTACCTCCTTCTGCAACCTGACTGATAGAGGTTTCTGTCTGTCTATATATTTATGTTTACTGATACATTTGGCTTTCTGCCTGCTTACATTTATTGAGGTCAGTCCTCAGCTTTTTAGAATCTGTACACTGTCCCCTGGCATTTTTGGAAGATTTGTGCTATTTGTCTCTCTCTTTTTCAGTGGTTATCATATCTAAGTGCAAAGTTATTCCGTATTATTGCCTTTTTCCTAAATGACAAAAGACATACAGTTATTTGATTGCAATTTTCTCCCTTAGGATAATCAGTTATTGCTTAGTGCTTTAGTTCTGTATTTTTCACTACAAATGGGACATTTTTATTTTTTATGCAGTTAATATTTATTCAGATTTAACCCCATTGTATTGTGTCTTTGCTTGCTTTTTTTTTCTTGTATTTTCTGTCCTTTCTTGGGATAATTTCTTTTCTGCTTAAGCTGAATTGAATTTTCATTAAAAAGCATGTGTTGTGCGTAAATTTCTCATGTACAAAGATATATTTGGCGTATTCTCCAATGATCATTTATTAGGTACTTAGTTTTAGGTTGACAGCCTTTTCTCTCAGCACGGTGTAGCTGTTCTTCCCTTGTTTTTTTTTTTTCTTCCCTTGCTTTCTACTGACTTTCAGATCACTGTCTGAGAAGCCAGTTAATTCCTGTTCCTCTATTAGTGTTTAACTCTTCTCTCTGTCTACTGTAACTACCTGCCATATATGGCTAAGAAGAACTGGTAATGTGAGACTAAGAAAATGTGTTGTTAATTTTAATTTAAATAGCTATGTGGAGCTAATAGCTACTGTATTAGAGAGTGCAGTTCTAGAAAATTCTTAGCAATTATTTTGTGAAAATTGCCTCTGCCCCATTGTCTCTTTTCTGAAGCTAATTAGTATGAAGAGGCTCTACAGATATCCAGCTTCCCATCCCTCTGTTTGTCATGTTTTCCTTGTGCTGCATCCTGGGTAATTTCTTTGGGTCTTCTTATCTTCAGTTCAGGATTCTCTCTTCAGTAAGACTTAATCTGCTCTTTTATCCACGCATTTAAGTTTTAGTTTCAGTTCTATTCTTAGAAATTATATTTGCTTCTATTTCAGATATGCTTGGTCATTCTCTGTTGCTTCTGGTTCTTTGCTCATCTTTTTGTAGTTTTGTGCCTATTCTAATATCCGAACTCTGATTCAGCATCTTTCTGTTCATTCTCATTCACAGTGGCTTGTTTTCTTAGGGTTGTTCGTTTGTTTCTCCTGAACTTCCCATCTAGGTGAATTCTGACAGCTAGATTGAAGCTGTATTTTGCTGGGAGACTTTGTGTTTGCTTATACCGGTCACCTAGGAACACAACACCCTTAAGTTACTTTTCTTAATGTTTTTGCAGCCATACTGAGTAGTGTACATGTGGACCTTTGGTCTCAGGAGGCACTACTCCTGCTCTGCGTCAGTAAGTCATTTTCTTGCTGTCCTCTTTTGTGCATTTCTTAGACTGAATTCCTTTTTGCAGTCTCAGCTTGTGGCTGATATGGAACCTTTTATCTCTTATCTTCCTCCTGTGCAGCCCTGAAAGTCCCAGCTCAAGGCTCCAGGATTTAGTGGAGATTCCTAGGATGAAATCCTGCCTCAGCACATAGCCTTCTCCTAAGGTTTCTGGTTTCTCTTTGTTTTTTCGTTTTAGTCCTCTCCAGAGGCTCTCCTTTTGTGCTGAGTCAGAAATATGACTTCGAATGTACATGGTTGTGCCTGTGTGTCTCTTGCTTTTAATATTTTACTCAGTTTTTCAGTTGTTTTAGTCTGGTGGTGCCTCAAAGATTAGTGTGCTGTATTCACTGGAACAGAATCCAGATCAGAGCATCTTAATAGCAAACAAAAAAATGACAAGAATAGAGTATGTGCACACACGTCTAGTCTTTGGGGGAAAGGTAAGCATTTGGCTGAACCAGAGCTTCAGTCAAGCTGTCAAAATTACACGCTGTGGGCAAGTTATAACTTTCCAATTGATTTTTCTTTTTCTTTTTTTTGTGGGGGGGTGAGGGACTTAAGACAGGGTCTCACTGTGTAATCCAGGCTGGCCTCAAACTCACAGTGCTTCTCCTGCCTCAGCTTCTGAAGTGCTGGGATTCCAGATGATGTTGCTTTTCCTCCTCCTTTTTTTTCTTTTGACTAATAAAAACGTGATAGCTTTTGCCCTTATTCATTTTAGGCACTGCAGATACAGTATTTAAGGATGTAGTTGGTCTTAATTCAGTTTTTCTAAGGGATTTTTAGTATCTGAATGTTAAGTCATAATATTATACCTGAAGAGGAAGTACTCAAACAGTCACAGATTTGTGAATTTTCATTCAATCAAAGAAATACATAATTTTAAGAATAAATGGAAGCAGGAAATGCAATTTTATTCTGATAACTATTACCCATTATCACTCATTGAGATTTATTTGAACTTTGGATGAGTGCAGTGCCAGGTCCTTTTGTCCTTGCTGTGATGTCATTGTAAAGGGCTTGGCCCTTCCCTGGAGGAGCACCTTTCCCATGCAGTGGTACCCTGGAGGAGAACAGGCTTTCTGCCCAGGTTTGGTGGGGCTTCTGTTATTGCTTACATCAGCCAGGCTGTTAGAGGAGTGTAGTCATAATCTATTTTATTTTTAATTCACTGAGTGAATTAAACTCATATTCTTATCATATTAGTTGCATTACAAATGTTTATGCAGTACATTTCAGTCTGCAGTTGAGGCTTACTTGATCAGATCCCAAATATTTAGGTCAGTAGATACTTCATTAGCTAGTATGTACCTGTCCAACACTAGAAGTGAAATACTTGAATCTTCCCCATTAAGGTTTACATCTAAAATGTCCCCCTAAAGATATATATATTTACATATGGGGTTTCTAGAAGGTGATTGGATCATAGAAGCATTATCCTCATCAGTGAATTAATCCATTGGTGATTTCCTACTTGAATATACTCTTAGAAGGTGAGGCCCATTGGAGGAGGTGTGAGCCACTGGATGGTAGAGTATGTCTCTATGAGTTCATTCCTTCTCTCACTACTTCCTGGCTGCCTTCGGTTGAGCAGCCTTTCTTTGCCAGTCCCTTGCATGTTGCCTTTTTCACCTTGAAGCCAGCTAACCATGAACCCAACCCTCCAGAACCAGAGACCAAATAAACATCTCCTCTTTCCTGTTGTAGGTGTCAGGTATTTTGTTACAACCTTGTGAAACCTAGCATTCATTAAAAGACTTGATGTTGAAGCACTGATAGGCTCTTTAAAATGTACCAGGTAAATGCCAGTTTAGTATGTTTTATAAGGCAGATTTAGAGAAAAGTGCTTAAATATGTAGATTTGTGTGTTAAAAGTAGCTGTCTGTTCTTAATGGCTACACTTTGGTACATGTTTTTATCTTTTAACTTATTTTGTATTCTCAAGATTTTGAGTAGTGAACATTTGTTACTTTTGTAATAAGGAAAAAGCTCCATTTTTAATTTGAAAAATTAGAGCACAGTCCCAAATTTATCTACCTTCTGTTTATTTGTTTTGAATTATACTAACATGAAAAAGTGTTTAATTTAATCTTATAAATGGAAAGTGGTACTCAAATAGAAAAATGCTCCTGCATTTGGGATTACAGTGTTATTTGTAAATTACAAAATTTATTTCCTTAATTACCTTATTTTCTTCTTCCAAAGGAGAAAATATTTTCTGTTTGTTTTGCAGTACTGTAGGTTGAACTCAGGGCCTCACAAATACCAGGCAAGGGCTTCATCCCTTAGCTGCATCCATCAACCCTCCTCTTTTTGAGATAGGTACTGCTAAGTTGCCCAGGCTAGCCTCTAATTTTTGAACCTCCTGTCTCAACCTCCTGAGTAGGTGAGATTACAGGAACACACCACTGCACCCAGCAGTATTTTTAACTTTTAAAAATAACTAAAACACTTAGGATGAGGATGTATCTCAGTATCAGAGATATGCTTGGCACACTCAGGCTACCACTTTGATGCTACCACTTTGCAAACAGCACCACATACACACACAGATCGTGAAAACTTACTGAACAGCCAGCATAAACCTGAAGACCTTAAAAATGGCTGCATGATAAATAATTTGTAATTGTACCTGCTGCTGGGTACCTCTCTCCTCTGAAGCCTAGAGGGTGACTACCCACTAGTCTTTTGTGGCTCAGGAGGCATCTGTCACTTCTCTCAACCTCCCTAAAATCATTTAGTCCTCAAATTTCAGTTGAGAGTGAATGTATGCTGAGATTTCACAGCAGTTTTGTAGATGGACTTGATAGTTTGTCCTGTGATTCTGTTAACCAGCTAAGTAAAACATATTCAATGTGCTTATAATCAACCCCCCAACCCTAAAAAATCGGTAGAGATATGTGATTACAGCAGGTTGATATAATCATTAGAGCTCAGGTAATACCAGAAAATATGGAGACAGACTTTTAAAGTTCTGATAGCATTTAAAACTGCTTCTGCTCTAGTTTTATTATCATTATGATGTCCCAAAGTTCTCAATCTTTTAAAACCTTTTAAAACTTATTTCCTCTCTATAATAGCTTAAACATCTCATGTTGAGTGTTCTGTAGAAAACAAATACTAAAAATTTTCCCCAAGCTCCCCTGTCCCCTGACACATTAGGGAATCTCTACTACATTGAAAGATTATGGCAATGGTAATATGCTTCTGTCTGAGAGAGAAATTAGATGCTTACTAACATGTATCCGTATTTTCCAAGTAATGACAATGATTCCTGAGTTGTAGGCGTTCATAGTAGAGCTGTACCACAGTTGCCCACAGTTGCCTAGTAAGTCAAGCAGTTTCAGCTTTGCTGTTTGCCTACTTAGAAACTATAAAAAAGTAGAAAGACAAACCTTTGTCAAAGCCAGAAGAAAAAAATAAGTATAATCCCTAAACTAGCTAAATCTGTCTCTGAGTAGTCAAATTCATTTGACCAGGATCAAACAAGAAGGAAAATATGTGTGTGTATGCATATGCATATGCATATATATATATATATATATATATATATATGGGTGTGTATGTATATATAATTTATGTTTAGAAAAAAGGTATGATGTGGAAGAGGATCATTTCTCTACTTTCATACGTTAGAGTGGCATTAAATAAACAAGGATGTATTTCCTTTGCTGTCTCACTTAAAGTTTGAGGTCTCTTTAATTGACCTTGCCTTGACTAAAGGTACATTTCAAAGAAGGTACAAATACTCAGTTTCTCTGATATTGCTCTAGAATTTTATCCAGGGTTTGGTACCCTAAACCACTTGTAGAAACCAGTGAACACTGCATACTAGATAGTTTGTGTCTATGGCCTGATTCCTTCTAAATCCTCATCCACATAGTGTTTTGGAATGGTTCAAAAGAATCTGCTTCTTTTGATATCCAGGTAAAGCAATTTCCTTAAAATGTTCAGAATGGCTTATATGCTGTACCTGGTTTGCAGTCCTCAGAGTTTATGCTAGAGTAGGGATTACCAGCAGGGGACAATGTCAAATTGTTGTGGGTAAAGAATCCTAGATTTTAAAAATATTTCCCATTTGTCCTTACTGTTGTTGCAATTACGTTTACTTTGGTGATGAACTTTTTAGCAATTTATTTTTATCAAGGTTCCTCAAAGCATTCTATTTAGATTTCTTAGAAATGGTTACTTTTTTCACACTCATTAGCTTATGTAATAATTCAGTTGCATAGCTACAGTAAGTACTACTGGAGTAAACAGGTTTAAGAACAATCGCAAGTTGTTACTGGTAAGCATGTGATTCAGTTGGTGGGATCAGAATTGCTCTGTGTATTATTATAGTAGGTTTTTAAATGCAAGAACTCAACATGTCATGTTACATGCAAAGTATAATATGTCACTGGATCTGATAAGGTTAAGGTAGTGTGGAACACAGACTGCAGGATACTCTCCTGTGAATGGGTCATATATTTTAGATTTATGACTAATTATCTGGGATTGCTTAGGTTAGAGTACGAGTTTTAGGGGTCCATGATGGGGCCTTTAAAAGAATTGATGGCAGAATTCAGTATTGTTTCTTAGTTTCATTACTTGATCAACTGTTTAATACATATGCATTCTAGTGCCATTACCATGATTTACAAAATGATCAGAGGCATACATTTTCAGTAAAAAAAGATTTGAGGTTATCTTTTTAAAATAATAAAATTAGTATAATTTACTAAAGCAGTGTGGTAGTATTATTTTTCTGTTTTATAAAAGAAGAAAATAGTTTGTAGCTGTAATATAAATTCAGAAGATCTTGCAAGTGTAGAGTGCTTAGTAGTTAACAGTGTCTGGAGGAATTCTTTCATTCCACCTAACAAATAGGGTAAGAGTTAATCCTTTGAAAAATTGTAATCTGCTCCTGGTGACAGCAGGTAGTCTTTCTGAGTATTTCAATTTAGCCTGTTTTCATTGTTTATAATTTGTAGCTAAAATAAGTAGGTTTACTATTGAGGATATAAAAGAAATAAAAACAATTTCTCGAGGCACTAATGCTTTTCATTAAGACATTGGGTACATACAAAAACAAACTTTCCAAGTGTACAATACCACAATAAGTACACAGATGGAAGACATAGGTAGGTCCGATCACTGTTACCTTCCACCTGTGCCCCTTCCTTGGTGATGCTGTTGTTCCAGCGTACAGATAAGTACTGTGTCTCGTGTGCACACATATTGTAAACATTCTATTTTTCATTAGGAAATTTGAGCAGTGTCTTATTTGTTTTTATATATGTACGATTGTGGCAGGTATTTAGTCTGAATTTTTGAGTAAGAGCTGGGAGCCACCTTGGTGTACTAGAAAAGACCAGGTTTTATTATCAAGACAGTGCTGGATTGCAATCCCAGCTTCACTGCTTTGTAGCAAATGAATCACTCTGGGCTGTGAATCTTCATCTGTGATTATGCCAGAGCTGCCCCTTGTAGGGATGCTAAATATGTAATGTTCAGACAATCCTAGCATAATGAATGTAATCCCAGCACTATCGAAGGTTGAGGTAAGCAGATCACAAATTCCAGCCTAGCCCGGGCCAATTGGTGACTTAGAGAGACCCTGTCTCAAAATAGACTGTGAGTGTAGCTCAGTGTGAAGGCCATGCATTCAATCTCCAGTATCACCAAAATAAATAAATAGATAAAATTAAGAACTCTCCTACTTTCTCCTATAGCTAGTTATGCCCTTAGCTAAGCACTCTAGATCTCTCCTGGAGCTGGAGGTGGGGTTATCCTAATTTACAGTAGAGAGGGATGGATTAAGCAAATGGGTGTGGTTGTCCAGCAAGAAGGAAGGAGGAGCACAAATACTGCCATAGTGTTTATTCCCATGACTTTTTACTGGACAAGAGAAGGAGAGTGATCCTAGGAGGGGATCTGCCATTGTGGAGGGGAGATAGTGCTGGATTTTTAGTGTGTGGTCGGACAGATCTTGAGTGCCGGGGAAATGAATTTAAACTTGATCCTAGGTAAAGGAATCATTAATAGCTTTTGATGTGTTAGATGGTGAGTCACCTTTATCAAGAGAGTTTCTCAGGATAGTGCACAGAGTTGAATGGATAGAAGATTAGAAGTAAGCGGAAGTTCCGGAGCCAGGGTGTGATAGGCTCCAGCATGGTCACTGTCACCATAGAAAGGATAGGGTAAAAAACTTGGTTCATATCCTACTTATGTTTCTTGGTCTCTGTACCTCAAAACAGGCTGCTGGCTGGAAGGTAAAAAGAGGATCTAGCAAAAACTCTCATCAGGGTGTACATGTCTGGCTGCATAGGTGTCTAGGAAAGCCCCACCCTGACAGAGGTCTTGTCCTCTGGCTTTACTATATTTGCACGTAATGAGTCCTCACTTTGTATTCTTCTATGCTTTTTTGTATTGTGATTTGTTCAAGATCTCTTCATTTGACCATGTCTTGATTTATTTTTCCATTTTGGTATGGTGAATTTGTTAGCTAGTCAAATTAATTTTATTTTTCTATCTTAATTCTCTTTGGGAGTCTTATGTTACATCTAACTGTATAGTTATGACACAGTATAAACCAGCTGTAGTTCAGTGGTGATGTTCCTATTACCCACATGAATCAAAGAGAAACTGTTCTTAAGAGGAAACACTGATAAAGTCACAGCTAAAAAGACTGGTCCTAGCCCAAGAATTGTGTAAAACAGACTATATTCCTTAGGTAAGTGGTTGCATGTGTATTCCTATAGATGACCCTAAGGAGAAGTGTCATTTTGAGTAGTTTAATTTTATTTATTTATTTTTTTTTTGCGGTACTGGGGATCAAACTCAGGACCCTGCACTTGCTAGGCAAGCGCTTATTCCACTGAGCTATATCCCCAGCCCGAGTAGTTTAATTTTAAAGATCTGTACATTTCACTTAAGTAATGTTCTTTCTTAGTTTGATAGCAAATATATAACTTAAACTTTTAAATAGATCCAAAGAGATTTGCAGGGGCATTAAACTTAGAAGAAAGGCTTTTCATCTCAAGAAAACTGCATTTTTCTGTACTTTGAATTAGTAAGATCTGGGTTTATTTGGAAGTGGCAATGAATTCATTAGGTTGAACTAAGCACTTAGGTAGTAGGCATTGTACTGTGTGGCAAATGGGTTAACAATTCAGCCCTTTAACAAATATTTGTGTGGTGCTGTGTCAGGTACTGTGCTGTGCAAGATAGAATGGAAACTTAACCGAGAATGCAGATGCGTAAACAAGCAATAATAGTACAGTGTACAGACAGTGATAGGGAAAGTACATTGTGCAAGGCAGAGTGTTGGAGGATACATGCATGACAGGTTTTGGAGGTTGTAGAATGCTTCCTACACATGAAATATAAGCTGGACAGTGAATAGGGTTTAGTCAAGTGATGAAAAACAGAGAAGGTGCACACACAACAGATCTGGAGGAAGAAGGCATGACATGTTTGTTTATGGGACTGAAGATAGCATAGTGATAGGGCACTTGCCTACCATGGGCAGGGCTCTGGGTCTCATTCCAAGCAGCACAGATGATATATTAATTAATTAATACAAGACAGCTTATTTTGGTTCCTGTCGGAATGGCCAGTAGATAAAATAAGCCCTGCATCATTTCATGCAAGAGTGAGATGCTGGTTCCCCAGTCAACTAAAGAGGGCTGCACTAGGACCTGCCCCTTCCCTGTTGTGGCTTTGGTCTGGGGAAGGCTCCTGCTTTCAGCTCTGTGAGTACCAGGCCATCCAAGACCACTGCCTGCAGCCCTGCTGGTGCCTCCTGGGCAGTCAGGCTCCTTAGGCCTCACAGCACATTGGGTGGGTCTGGCAGACACACACCTCCCCCGCACCCGCTCGGTTGGGTGTGGTTTCTTTCCAGTTATGTAAAGTAGCAGACTCCAGAAACACCTTTCATGGGAATCAGTAGCTGGAACTCCAGTTTGTTTTGAATCCTCAGGTTAGTGGTCTGGGAAGAGAAAGTAGTTATACAGTATACAACACCATTTTCAGCACTGGCAGAATGTGGGAGTTGTGATCGAAAACTACAGTGAATTTCTAAACTTCATACTCTTATTACAGTCAGAGACTCATTGCTACTGATTGCTACCACCGTCAAACCCTCCCCCGCACTTTAAACATCTATTATTGTTCTTGCCGCCTTCTGAAGCAGTTCTGGAAATTCTCTTGTGTGAGTGCACGTCTTCAGTTGCACTGTCATAGCTGCCTCAATGTTGCTGAATCCATTCAAAATGTTTACCTTTCATGGTCTTTTTTACTTTGGGGAGGAGCCAGAAGTTACATGGTGCCAGATCTGGTGAATAAGCTGGATGAAAACCCACAACAACGTTTTGTAAGCCTGCCGCTCTGTTAGATGGCACTTGGCAGCAGCATTCACTGCATTTTTTATCCTACCTGATAGAGACACTCAAGAAAGAGAACTTCCGGGACTGCTTCAGAAAGTCACCCAGATTGGTGGGGTACGTGTGTTGAAAGCAAGGGGTAGTACTTTAAGGGAGATTCGTGGCAACATGTGTTTTTACTGTAATAAATTATTTTAAACCTCACATACGTAATGTTCAAAGGTTACAATGACTAGCACTTACTGGCCTTCCGTACCAGACAGCCTTCCCTGTCTTTTTTACTGCCTTTCTCACCCGCGTCACAAGGTACATGCTGTTATCTTATTCTTGAGGAATTGGAGACATGAAGTGTAGGAGTCGGCCACGTTTTCAGACTGATGGAATGTGGATTTGAATCCCTGTGCCTGGCTCCAAAGCCAATGCATACTCTCCAGATTGCCAGTGATTACATTTCTTTCTCCCTTTGGGAAGAATGAACCATATTGTCAATACACAGTGCTGGTGAGGAGGTGGGAGATACTGTTTTTGGAGTAAGTTTCTACTAGTTGTCTTTGGGCTTTGGGTACTCTTTGTTCTTCAGCTTTTTAATATACTTGTTCCCTATAGTAAACATGTAGTTTATAATCAGGAAACACAATAAAACTATCTTAATTTGGGAAGGGTTTAAGATGATTTTCTTAGCTACACCTCTAAGTTTTGTCTGCAAGAGTGGATTAGTAGAGCCAGGCATGGTGGTGCGCACCTGTAATCCCAGCACTGAAGAGGCTGAGGCAGGAGGATCGTTGTGAGTTCAAGACCAGCCTGGGCTACAAAGTGAGCTCAAGATCAGCCTGAATTGCATAGCAAGACCCTTTCTCAAAAAGACAAAAAAAAAAAAAAGAGTGGACTAGTAACCTTGCAGCTGTGATAAACAACAGGTACATGTACTGATATGAGAGTCCTAAATCAGACAAAAAATGGAGTGTACAAGACTTGTGTATGCCGTGGCTCTGTATGTATTTGTTTTTGAATATAATTGTGTGTATGTATATGTGCATACACATATTAAATATGTAACATTTTGAAGGGTACATTTAAAACTATTTCATACCTTTGGCAGTGGAAAAGGAACCATTTTAAACTGTCCTGCTTTAATGTGCTCGTGACGGGGCTGTACATGCATGGCAGTCCCATGCTGCATGACAGGACAGTCATGTCGGTAGCCCTGGTGGTTCAAGCTGGTGGGGATGTGTTGACTTCTTATACTGCCTTTATTGTAAAAGCGTGCAATACGATATTTAGATATGGGAAGTCTATGTACAATAAAATGAACAGTACTCTTAGAGTGGGAACTCTTGGAAGATGGCTTAACCACTTATTGTAGCCTTTTATATGGATTCTGGTGGTCTAATCATCTGCTTTTGAATTAAGCTCAGGAATAGTTTTGCTTGGCTATAACCAGGGATGTATTCTTATATATTTGCATAACCCTAAGCATCCTAGGTTATGGTACCAGACAGTACACCATTTCTTTTTCAACCCCCCCCTCCACTGGTGCTGCAGGGGATCAAACCCATGGCCGCACATTAGCTAGGCAACCACAATTCCAATTTAAAAATTTTTCCTACTAGGTATTCCTGTGGCATGACAGCACATCATGGTGGGAGTGCATGACAAACCAAAACTGCTCACCTAGTGCCAGCAAGGGAAAGTAAAGAACAGGAAGAGGCCAGGGTCCCGTAGTTCGCTTCAAGGAAACACCATCAAGGACCCCATTAAGTCCCAGTTCTAAAAGTTCCACCACTTGTTACTAGTGCCAGGGACCGAAAACCAAACCTCCAATGCATGGATAGTTAAGATCCAAACTATAGCAAAGGGTAATTGTAGGTTTAAAACTATATTGGGGTTGCACTCCTTACCTCCTTCATTAGCAGAAGTACAAAAGTTGATGCTTTATTTTGTTTGTGAAGCTGTGCAGAACCATTACTTTCCTATATAGTACTGGTGCATGTTTAAATGGCAAGAATCTATGAAATGAAATATGGCAACGTCTGCCAGATTAATTTGTCTTTCATTATGTTTGAGATTAGCAATTTTTCTTATGTTCCAGAGTTATGTATTTTTCTCTAAACTGTTCCTCTGCTCAATTTTCTGGTAGGTTGTTAGTCTTTTATCTTAAATTCTAGGAACCCTTTATATATTAAAACAAATAACCCTGCATGATATGAATTGCAAATGTCCTTTATTACTTACATTTCATATTAAGGCAAGTGGATTTTGTAGTCACGTGGAGTTAGGCAGGAGCAACAAGAAAGGTTATGGGGCAGACAGAGTAACAGATGTGGGTAACATAAGTAATAAGTAATGAACACATGCGCGTTCCTCTCTTCAGAAAGGGAAATTGTGTTCAAAATGACAGATCATACATCTAACAGCAGATGTGTGGTGGTACTCTCAGTATTCCAATATGTGGAGCATTTAGTTTGAGAGTTTTGAATCTACCAATGTTTCTTTTACTCACAACTAGATTAGTTAATGGGAACAGACACATGAGATTGACATCTACTAATAATGTATCTGTGGTGCCTTTTGAAATGTCTACAGAAGAGATGAATTGTGGTTGGCAGTAGTTTTTTTTATTTTAAAGAGAATAAAAAATAATTTAAACAATAAAAACAGAAACAATATAGAATTTCAAAAAACAAGATAGGAATTCAACAATGGTTGTTACATGGCAGTAGGTTTTGAATATGTATCTGCAATATGTATCAGTTATCTGCAAACCAGCTTTGTGAAAATACAGCTTTTGAAGACACAGTGGAGCTGAGGATTGAACTCAGAGCTTTGATCATACTAGGCAAGTGCTGTAGCACTGAGCTACACCCCCAGTCCGAGGAAATGTTTCTGAAAGTGTGTCACTAACATTGGAAAAGGTAGGAGTGAAAACATGGAGCTTTTCTCTCGAAGGCCACATAAATAGATTGACTGGTATTCGGAGTTGAGAACATAATCTTTATCAATTTGGATACTGTCAGTGCTGGAGAAGAGGGAGAAAGTGGGGAGTGGTAAGGGTAGAATATTACAAAGAGATAGAAGCCAAATACAAAGAGAGGAAGAGAAAAGGTTTTCAGTGCCAAAGGTTGCCAGTCTTACCTAACCTTTATCTTCTCTAGCCTGAATAGTCAAATTTTTTTTTAGTGACACCATCTGACTGTTCTAATTTCTAAAAAGCACCCCTGGTTGTTTTCAGTAAGTCTTAATTCAATGTTTTAAACAAATCTACGATGTTTATAAGTATTTCCTGTGAATGTTTTAGTCTGCTTTGTGCTATCATAGCACAGTACTGGACACTGGATAATTTATACAGAAAAGAAATTTATTTTCACAGTTCTGGAGGCTGATAAATTCAAGGTCAGACTTTTGCAAGTTAGGGCCTGGGATATACTTCCAAGATGGTGCCCTGAACGCTTTGTCTTGCAGAGGAGAGGAGACACCCTCACATGGCAGAAGAGCAGGAAGAAGTGTACTCACGCCCAGAGCTGTCTTCTACGGTGGCATTAGTCCACGAGAGCAGAGCACCTGCCGTTAGTCCCACCTCTCAGCACTGTTGCGCTGGCAGTTCTAGCATCTTAGGAAGATTTCGAACGTGTAGAAAAGTTGAAATAATGGGAAATTGTTAACAATTTAACATCATAACCCACCACTTAGATTCTGTAACATTTTACAGTGGCTGCTTTGTCATATACCCACCCCTCACTCCATTTTATTTTTAATATATTTCAAAATTGTAAAATCCCTCCATCTTTTATCAACATGAATTTAAGAGAGGACAAAAACATTCAAACTACAGCAGTGAGTAAATGTTCAGTAATATGTAAATGTATTAGAGAATACGCACTCATTTATTTTGTACCTGTCTTGCAGTCTGTTTTCACCAGACCTTAAATTGAATAAATAAAAGGCTTAGACATTCTTTTGGGGGGTTAATTTGATTTAGCTGAATTTTTAAAAAAGCAGGATTCTTACAGAACAGTGACACCACAGCAGGTTCCTCTTGCCGCTCTGGAGCTTGGCGCGGTCCACACACTGGGCTCTCCTCCAGGGGAAGCTCACTTCCTTCCGCAGGGCACCCTTAGGCATTTATCTCCTTGCTGTGCTCATTGCACAGAGGACTGAAGTTGATGTGACATGTTTTTTAAAAATATCCCACAACATGACAAGCAGAATTCTATCTACTTTGCAGCTGTGTGAGAAAACTACCTCCTCGTGGTTTCTTTGTCCTTTGTCCCGACCCAGGGAGACCACAGTGCAGGCAGTACTTGGTTGCTTGCCTCTGTCCCTTACCCTTCCCTGCGCTCCAGGATGGAGACAAGGGAGCTGAGGGGATTTCTTGATTGGCAGACTACTGTATCGTTCGTTTCTAAAGTAGGGAAAACTTCAAAATGTACAAAAGTTAAAATAATTTTCCATTTAACAGCATAACGCACCATTTACATTCTGTAACATTTTACAATGACTGCTTTATATTCACCCATCAATCCATGTTTTAATATGTTTCAAAATTGTAATGCCCCCCCGCCCCCGTCTTTTATCACTAGCTGTGAATCCGTCTTCCCTGTTAAAAGATTTTCAGAAACAGTTCCTCAATTCCATCACTTCTGTGGGATAGCTGCCTCAATATGAGTGCACCAGGCGAACTGTTGTGGTAGTATCTGCCTTTCCTGTCAGCCAGCATGTTTACAAAGCGAGCTGTAAGGGTTACTTGGATTTTTGCTCTTTGGTTTACATGTGTAACTTCCTTTATTCTTCTCCATTCCAAATAGGCTCGAGTTATGTATGATTTTGCTGCTGAACCTGGAAATAATGAACTGACGGTTAGTGAAGGAGAAATCATCACAATTACAAATCCGGTAAGAGAACTTCGTGTTGAAATTTGTCCCTTATAGACTTATTTTTAAGAGTTAATTTTTTGATAAGTTAATCATTGAAACCCTCATTGATTATTTTCTGTTGCTTATGAAGTATGGACAGTGCATTAAGAGGCTGTTAATAAACAGTGAAAAAAGTTAATCCCTTAAAGATAGCTGGTACATCATTGAGGTTACTATGTCTCTTTATGATTTTTTTCTTTATTATTTAAACCTTCCAGACACCCTATAGTAGTAGTACTGCAACTTAGTTCAGTGAGCTTTATTCTAGTACCCCTGATACGATACCCTGGATACATGAGAGATGATGCTGACTTTCCCACACAGCTCAGCCCACTGATCGCTGTCAGTGTTGCTCTGAGCTTCATTGTTAAATTAGATTACTGGAAAGCAGTCTATAGTGCTTAGACTGCATTAGCTTAGCTCCCAGTGGAGTGATCTCTGCTGAATTACAATTCATTGTTTCAGCTTTGATTCACATAAGAAATAGCTATATGTGTAACAAACATGTCTACATCTTTACAAAGCCACGTTTGAACATGTGCATATACATGCTTCTCTTGAGAGTGTACTCCTGTGTCTACCCCTGTGTATACCCACTCAAGTAAACACACTTTGCGTACATATGCGTATCTCTGTTTGTATCTCTAACACTGTGCTTCCTTCTAAGCATCCATGTGATCTTTTGTCTGCGGCTCTTTCTCTTAGAGATTTGGCATGTTCCTTTTAATAAAATAAAATCTTCACAGACTATTGAAAATATATATATATATATATATAAAATCTTTGTGGCCAGGAAGCTCAGTACTCATTTTGTCAGTCATCTTACAGTGCTTTATTACTCCCGCGTGATAGCTGTCTCAATACGTGTAATTGTCCTTTTCCTTTGTAACTTTATTGTGAGCCCTTAAGGTATATAGAATTATGAGATGAACCCTATTTGAAGTAAGGTTTTAAGAAAAATTATCTCCTTAGTATTTTTCTCAGTGCTTATATAGCTGAAGAAGAAACAAAAGCAGGGTTGGAGAATTGGTCTTTGTACCTGTAAAATGTGGAACTTCATTTATTGAAACTCCCTCTGTTTACCACCCGCCACCACGCTTCCCTGTGGCACCATGGCTAACTTGGCCACAGAGCTCTGTGCACCGCCCCGGCCCGGGTTCCTGGGCAGGTGTCCTCCCACGCCCACCTCCACCTCCACCTCCAGGCTCCACATTGCACAGTGTCTCCTCCGTGTTACCCGCATACTGAACGTGTGCAGCCCTAACCTGGGTGCCTTCAGATACAAAATTTTGTCCTTGCCCTGGACTCTTTGTCTGCATAACTGTTTTTGTTTGTTTGTTTCTTTCCTTCTGAATGTTTCTAGCACAAGATAGTGATTTTATTTGGCCCTGTAGAACATGTCATGTTCTGGGCTGGGGATATAGCTCAGTGGAATAAGCGCTTGCCTAGCAAGCGCAGGGTCCTGAGTTCGATCCCCAGTACCGCAAAAAAAAAAAAAAAAAAAAGAACATGTCATGTTCTGCATTCCTCTCCACCTACCTCTCTGGCTATCTTTTTGCAATTCCCTCTTCTTTCTGCTTTGTATTTTTTCCCCATGTCATTCCATCTTTGCCCTCTTTACCTCATGCTGCATACATATTCTGAGATTTTTTTTTTTATTGTCCATTGTGTGCTAACTCTGTGGTATCTGCAGCTTGACCAGATCCTTCAAGCCTCAGATTTGACTGGCCAGCTGTGTCTTAGACATCCTTAGTTTTCTCAGAAGCACTTCAAACTTACCATGTGGTTCTTACCAGCACATTACCTGTGCTACACTAATTCTCTTCCCGGATTGTTAGGCACCCAACTAAGACTCCCAGTTGAAAGCCTTTGCCTTTAGGCTTGCTCACATCTAACCTCTCCCCTCTCTGTCTCTGCTGTCAGCATGACACACTGCACTCTCATCTCACCTGCAAGCCTCCTGCAAGCACCTTCCTGCAAGCCTCTCCCACCATGGCTTGTCTTAAGTGCCGGCCTTACCATGTCACTCCCCCCCAGTGGCCGGCTCCCAGCCAGCTGTAGGTCTGCACGATGCCCCGCCATTTGGCACTATTCTTCCTCTCCAGTCTTCTCCCTGTGCATGCACCCAGAACATACACTCATGTGTGCACAGGCATGTACATAACCATGTCCATACTCCTACATACTTCCATGCATATACAGTCATGAGTATACACACTGTCACATGCACACGTACTCTTATGAAACACACGCTTCTACACCTACACGTACCATCTCATGAAATACTGAAATACTCATTCACAAGCTCACATTCTTAACACATATTCAAGTTGTACTGTCTCATACATATACTGAACATTATTGCGCACACAGGTTCTCACAAGTGCATGCACTTTGACACACGTGCAGGCATACTGCACACGCACTGAGTCCTGTCCCCTGTGACTTTGCCCTCTTGCTCATGTTATTGCCCTGCCTGATGTTCCATCTTCTAGTTATGCTGCCTTTGTGAAACAAACAGAATACACTGTTCTCCTGCTTTATTACTTTAAAGCTACCTTTTCCAGAAAAAAAGGAATCTTTGGGTGGTAGGCCTGAATGCCGTGTACTGCTGTGATGTGGGTGTTTGTTTGAACCCACTGCTCACTTTAAACTGGGAAGTCCTTGAGGTTGGAAACCACATCTTATTCTTGTATTTCCGTACTCACAGTATGCTAAACTATTTGTAGTGTTTAGCATAAAGTAGCACATATATTTTTGTTTTTAAATTATTTTATAAAATTTCGAATACATAACAGGAGAGCAAATATATTAACACCTTTGTCCCCATCGTTCATTTTTAATAATTATCAGCCAGCCCATGGGCAAGCTCATGTCACCCATATTCCTGGGTGTTCTTCCGCCCTCCCTGTCCTGCAGCACACCTGGTTACTTTGAAGCAAATTCTATGCGTCATTTTATTCACAAAGATTTTAAGCCAGGTGTGGGAATATGTATCTGGAGTCCTGGTTTTCTGGAAGCTAAGGCAGAACGATCACTGGAGCCCAAGATTTCAAGACCAACCTAGGCAGTGCAATGAGACCTTGCCCAAACAAACAAACAGACGAAACTAAACAAAAAATTTTCAATACATATCTCTAAAAGTTAGATTTTACCATTGTATCCACCTAATAAAATTAATGATTCCCTACTACTACCAAATAGTCCATATCGATAGCCCAGTAGCCACATAAACTTTGCTGACTTGAAAGTTAAGTTTCTTTTAGCCTGAAAACTCACTAGAATTTTTTCTTTTGTTTTGTTTTTTTGAGACAGGGTCTCATTGTGTAGTTCAGACTGGCCTTGAACTCTCTATCTTACTATGTAACCTATGCTGACCTCAAATTTAAAACAATCTTCTTGCCTCAGCCTCCCAAGTGCTGGGATTACAGAGAGTGGCACTACACCTGGCAAAAAACTTACTAGAATATTAATGTCAATGAACAATATTAGATATGCTCAACCTCAAGTTTGACAGATTACTGTAGAAGGTCATGTTTCCTAATTTTTTATTCTCTGGGATAACATGACTAAGAAAATATATTCAGTGTGTTTTTTTGCAGTGCTAGGCATCAAATCACTGAGGTATATCCCCAGAATTTTTTGTTTTTTATTTTAAGAAAGGATCTGGCCATGCTGTTTCAGGCTGGCCTTGAATTTGCAATCCTCCTTCCTCAGCCTTCTGAGTAGCTGGGATTACCTGCATGTGCTACAGTATCCAATAAGGTTTTATTACGTACCTGTTGTACATGAAACTAGTCCTAAGTATAATGAGGTACAGAAAGATCAAAAGTTCTAGAAAGCCAGCAGAGCAACCTAGCACAATCCTGTCTCAAAATGTATTTTTTTAAAAAGAGCTAGGATATAGCTCGGTGGTAGAGCACCCCTGGGTTCAGTCCCCAGTACTGAAAAAAATTAAAAAGAAAAAAAATCTGATCAAAAGTACTGGTTTCTTACTAGTCTCAGTTATTTACTGACAGCTGATGAGCTAGACATTTGACCAAGTACGATGTATAATTTCTTTTAACTAGTCTCCATGAAGTCCATGAGGGTAGGGTAAAGAGACTCACAGATTGAGTAACTTGCCCATGATCCTTCTTGTAAGTGGCTGAACAAGAGTCAAAGCCACATCCTGTCCTTGAAGCTCAGGAGCTCACGATACATATCTGCCCTCAAGAAACAAGCTAAGACAGTAAGCTTTCAGAACCAGGCAGATAGCTCTGTGGGTGAGGCCACAGACCATGGACTTGATTTAGTGAGCAGTGGGTTCCTTGAAGGGTCTCATTTGGATTTCGTTGTCAGTATTGCTGTAAAGATGACTCTAGGGCCAGGCATGGTAGTGCATGCTTGTAATCCCAGCACTCAGGAGGCTGAGGCAGGAGGACTGTTGCAAGTTTAAGACCATCCTGGGCTACAAAGTGAGCTCAGGTCCAGCCTGAACTGCATAGCGAGACCCCATCTCAAAGAGAAACAAACAAAAGCTCACAGGAGGAATGCATGTCAAGGAGGTTAGTTTAGCAGGGTGTAGAGAATGCATTGGAGTTGTAGAGTGACTGACCTATGGGGTCAAGGGGTAAAGAGGCTTGGAGGGTCAGACACAGGATGTGGTACATGCATAGATGTTAAAGGTGAGGAAAGAGGCCAGGGTCACCAGGGCACTTGGCCTTGGCACTGAGAGAGCAGCGATTGTATTAAAGGTTATAATAAGGCAGGTAGAAGAACTTCTGTGGAAGGATTACATGAGAGTAATTTCAGGTATGCTGAGCAGAGAGTAGCACCTAGTGAACCTTGTCCTATAAGGCATCAGTTCAAGCCTGGACATGCAGAGCTGGAGACCAGGCTGGAGCTGGGCAGGCTCCTGGGCAGAGCAAGGGTCAGGAGGAGGAAGGAGCAGATGCAAGTGTGTCCTGGGTGAGAGGAGAGTGAGGCCTGTGGACTCAAAGGTCGGAGAAGGAGAACCTCAAGAGGCAAGGTACATAACAGTAAGGTCTTCATAGTGAGAGTATTTTGAAACTTGTTTTGTATACCTTAGATACAAAAAAGAATTGTTGGATGGAATAAATACATGGAATAATTTGGGGTAATACACTAGGTGTATATAAGCAAATACATTCCATCTTAATTTGTAAGAGAGATTGAAGATCCTTTTGTCTGCCTGACTTTTTCCAGGTAAAGTATTTTTTCATTTTTTATACAGTAATGTTGTCTTCTTGTTGCTTTTGGAGTCAAAAAGTGACAGTTGTAACTTAGAATGATTTTTTAAAAACAATGTGGTTAACTGTAATGTACTGTATATGTCAAAACTAAAGAAAAGGATTTTAAATGTTTTCAGCAAAAGAAATAACAAATGCTTTAGGAACTAGATATGGCTACCTTTACTTAAAAATTATACAATCTATAAATGTATTGAAATATCATGACATTCTACAAGAATATATAATTATTATGTGTCAAAGAAGAAGAATGTGCTTGTCTGTACTGAAATAATCATTAATTAATTGTGGCATTATTGATAAATTTAAGAAAACTACTATTTTCAGGGAGAAAATGGGACTTTGCAGAGATAATAACAAAAATGGGAATCTTATTGTAGAGTTCTATATGATTTAGTTTGTTAATATTCTTTATTTAGGAGAACTAAGGGCCATGAATCAGCTGTTTCTGTGTAACAGTCCCAAACAGTGGTTTAACACATACCAAGTGGCTTGTGTTACAAACCACTGGTGGTTTGTGGTAGTACAAACTGATCTTATCGCTTTCATTGATCTGTTTTACTAATAAAATTAATAAAAAGCCACCTGATAGGATGCATATACCACTGGTAGTGGTTCAAGCTGCTCAGCAGCAAGACGTATCAACTATGGCCCTGTTGTGACCACGATAAACCAATAGCCAAGTGTTTGCTCAAGAATCTGTGGGTCACTGGATGGTGCTGCTGTCTGTGGTCACTTGGGTGCAGCCAGGGACTGTAGGGCCTAAGATGGCCTCAGCCACGCAGCCCCCTGGCACTTCTCCTGGAGCTGGGTTGGCTGTTGCAGGGCACAAAAGAGAGACTCATCTTCTAGCAACTCAGATTAATTCACATAGCAGTATGGGATTCCAAGAGTGTGAACTTATGTGTGTAGAGCCCCTTAAAGTTAGACTCTGAACTCCCGTGGATTATTGACAGATAGGTCACAACAAGCAGTATAGATTCAGGGCCGGGAATATGAATTCCATCACTTGACAAGGCTACCACCACTTTTGCCACATGAATAAATAAAAATCACAAGATGATGGTAATTTAAGAAAAGGCTAGGGCTGGGGATATAGCTCAGTGGAATAAGCGCTTGCCTAGCAAGTGCAGGGTCCTGAGTTCGTTCCCCACTACTGCAAAAAAAAAAAAAAGAAAGAAAAAGAAAAGGCTATTTTCAGGCTTTTTTCACTTATTGTTGAAGTTCACCTTGTGTCTTACCATTTTGAACAGTGTTCTGTAGTAATAAAAAAGCTTAATATCAATTACTTTTTAATCTAACAATTTATAAATTACAACAATTCCCGAAGCAGAATTTCCACAGGAAATCCTGACTGTAATCTTTTTCTTTTTCCTTGGTAACTTTAGGATGTTGGTGGAGGATGGCTGGAAGGAAGAAACAGCAGAGGAGGACGAGGCCTTGTTCCCACCGACTATGTGGAAGTAAGAGTTTAATGTGACAAGCATTTTTTTAAATCAGTTTTTATAAACTAAAGGACAGGCAGGAATACAGAAACATTTTAAAATTTTCCATTGTACATACAGTGAATGCTAATTATATAAATACATTGAAGAAGAATATTGCCTATAGGCTCAAGCTCCAAGGAATGATTAAAGATATATTTCTTTCAAGAATAGCAACTTTAGCTGGGTGTGGTGGCGCATGCCTGTAATCCCAGCACTCAGAAAGCTGAGGCAGGATGATCCCTGCAAATTACAGGCCAGCCTGAACCATACATTGTGAGACCCTGTCAAAAAAAGAACAGCAGGGCTGGGGATATAGCTCAGTGGAATAAGCGCTTGCCTAGCAAGTGCAGGGTCCTGAGTTCGATCCCCAGTACCGCAAAAAAAAAAAAAAAAAAAAAAAAAAAAAGAACAGCAACTTACACTTTTTCTTAATAAAACTGTTTTTCCTTTGCTAATATTACACAGTAGCTGCTGCCTAGAGCACTGTTGTAGAATTGATTCATAAAGTTTAAATAGATTTTCTGTAAGAACATGCTTCTCAGTTCCTTTAGATGGAGCGGAGTCTTGAATGGACTGCGGAGGGAGTTGCCTGATGTAACCTCTGTTGTGATAGGTCACAGGGATGGTATCTTCCTGCAGAAGTGTCCCTCCCTGGAACACACCCACTCAGAAGCAAATCTTGTTCTAAATCAGCCACCTGGCGCCCTCTGCTGGTTGTGTGTAGTTCTCTCAAAACAGGGTAATACTAGGTAGTTGATGCTCTTGCCTCTCTTTTGAGTGACAAAAGAAACAGGTTCCCTGGGGCCCTGGAATAAAAGTGGAGCCAGCTCAAGAGTTAAGGTATTTAGGCTCACTCCGGTAGAGAGAATCAGTGCCTCTGGGGAGGTGTTTCCCAGGGGCCCAACTGCAAAGTGGGGAGGAAGGCTCTCTTTCTACTGTTCTCAGTTGAGGAAGGGATGGTGAATTTCAAACCGTTTAGAAAATCTGATGAAATGTGTAGATTTTCCCTTCAGAAATGTGTGCACAAGCACGTACTGGCTTTGTCCATATGGTTTTAGATGGTTCGTGTGCGTCTGGGATCAGTCCATGGGTCTCAGGCTTACGTCTGTTTTACCTTTATGCACTGGGTATATTGAATCCTAAAATGCACGAGATGGAGAAAAATTTGCAAATTTAAGTTGATTTGCATTAATTTCATTTTCTGGAATTCTTCTAGAGAGGAACAGTTATTTCATATATCTTTAAATTTTTCTTTTAAGGCCATAACACCCCCCCCCAGCAGAAATAGATCTAGTGGGCAGTCAGTAAGAACACAGGTGAACTTAATAGCACCACCAGTCAACTAAATATGGTGGAAATCTGTTAACTGCCTCATCCAACAACAGCAGAATGCACTTCTTTTCAGACTCACATGGGACATCTACCAGCATGGACCATGTGGGAGAGCACATGCCTCGCATATGCAAGGCCCTGGGTTTGAGCCGTGGCACTGCAAAGAAAAGCTTTTAATTTAAAAAATTAAAAGTATATACTCCTAAAAAGGGAGTAAAGCATACAATGTCTGCTCTTAGACCACAATGGAATTAAAACCCATAACAGAAAGATAGCTGGAAAATCCCAAAATAGTTGGAAGTTAACACAATTTTAAATTCACATGAGTCAAAGAAGAAATCTCAAGAAATTAAAGAATAGTTTTAACAAGAGTGAAAATACAACTTAGCAAATTATGTAATGCAGCAAAAGCAGTCTTCAGAAGAAAATGTGTAACCCTGAAGAGTGTGAACTCCTTTTCCATAACAGATGACAAGTCGTGCTTGTCCGAAGCGGCTCTCATTCTGAAATCACTGGCTCTGATCTATGAAAATAATTGGATCTCTTTCTAATACACAGATTTTACCCAGTGATGGAAAAGATCAGTTTTCTTGTGGAAATTCAGTGGCTGACCAAGCTTTCCTTGATTCTCTCTCAGCAAGTATAGCTCAAACGAACTCATCAGCTGTCAACAGCAACAACCAGGTATGTCTTACATCATCCTGCTGTTCGTGACTGGCTTTCTTGCAAGCAAAGTGCATTTGTGAAAGCTTACGGTGCATTACAGCTATTGCCATTCCCTGAAAGCATAAACAGTGTGGCATTTAGGCTCTTTGGTATGCATATCTGTTGGATATTAACAAAGAGCTCACCTGTTAAGCCTGCTAAAGACTGTCAAAGTTGTCTATAAGAGAAAAGGCAGAATGTTGAGAGTTGCTACTAAGCCTGTCATACTGTGAACACAAACCTCAGAAGCTGTAAATGCTTTCTGAAGTGAGGGCATGGAAAGAAGAGACGGTCCTGTTGATGAGGAGGTCACTGTCAGTGATGTGGCTAGACCAGGACCTTGGCACATGGCTCCCATTCTCAGAGCCAGAATCCCTTCCTCATGCTGATAGAAGCAGTTCAGGTCAAAGTCATGAGCAGATCCAGGCACTCAGCACTTGTCACTGTTACTGTGTTGTTTCTAGAAGTCTTAGAATGCTGGGGTAATTTGAGAAAAATACAGTAATGCTTTAGTTTTAATTAAAATTTGACCAGTTGGATGAATCTGTGTTTATTGACAAATGCTTATACAGAGTGAGTGACAGGAAGAAAATTGAGAAGATGGGTATTAAAATTTGCTATATACATCTTTAGAAAAGAACGGGCCTTGGGAGATACTCTTTTTTTGAAACTACATAAAAATTTTCAAATTATGTTAAGTCTAATAATCATATCGTTTATAATTATTTGCTTACAGAATATATATATTAAACTTTTAAGAGGCCTGAGCCGTAGCCTAGAGATAAAGTACTTAGTATGAATAAGGCCCTGGAGTCAATTCCAGGCACCACAGAGTGCACACACGTGTATGCACATACACACAGACACACACACACACACACCCTAAAATAGCCTTTCAGGGGTTTTTCACAGTACTAAATTTTAACTGTAGACCTTGCATTTAGAAAGTTTTTCTAGACATCCTGAATCACAAACTAGTCTAACCTGGATCTTTAAAACTTAGAGATAAAATGATCACCATAGTTAAACAGTTTTCTATATTTTGTTGCTCTGTAATACTGTACTTGAGAACACTGGTCATGTAAAGCTTACTCACTGTGCAAGGTGAAGACAGTGACCCCTTACGTTGTTTCCCCAGCACTACTGACGTTGGAGGCCCGGTACCTCCTAAGTGTGGCCTGAGTGTGCTCCTGAGTATTTGGAGTCCCGCCTGGCTTCTTCCCACTAGTTGCTAATAGCACCTTCACTTCTCAGCCGTGATGGCCAGAAGTGTTTCCAGTTGCGGTCAGGTGTCCCTGGGAACATAGTGAATACAGTCGAGATTCACAAAGTTATAAAACAATCCATGAAATGGATTGTTACTAAGTAAAAGGAAAATATAGTGAAATGATTGTAGAATAAGTGAAGGAAGCAAAAGTTAAAAATATTAATCTTCCTTTAATTCAAAGACCCTACTCCAGCTGCTATCTCAGGATAGGCTTGAGCACATTAGCCAGTCACACCAATGCAAAATCAGGCTTAAGTCTTACTCTGTTACAAAGAAAATGTCTTAGTATTTAAGTACAGTAATATTAACTGATTACTAAAGTCTAAAATTTTCCCAGCTTATTTAAGAGGTAACTAAACCAACCTTTTGGATTTACCAATCTAATTTTGCATTAAATCTAATCAAGTCCTTTGGAAGCCAAAGAAAAAGTAGAAATAAAGTTCAGAAATCATGACCATAATTCACTTGATTTTACTTTAAATCAAGTAAAAATGTTTTTAAACAGCTGCCTCTGGTCTCAGTTATCTAAGATATGAGAACGATTTAGGCAAAAATTATGGTTCATTTTATAAATACCATGACAGATGCCCTATGTAAGAACCCAGATGACCATTGTTAATTAGTAGCTTTAAAGAGTTCTACTCTTAGGTTTGTCATTCTTCCCTTTTTGGAATGTCAAAAAAGAAAATTGTGTTGGCTTCAGGGGTGTGTTTCTAGGGATGTCCTACTTACTCTGGCGTGACTTCCTCCCAGGGGGCAGCTTTGTTTTGAAGGCAAATACATCAGGGAAGCTGGGCCTCCAGCCCTTGGGACCACATCTCCAGCATGGCCTAAACCACCTTCCAGTTCAGCATCTGTCTCTAATCAGCAGTTAATTTAAACTTGGTTGTCCTGACACAGGCCAGTTGCAGATCACTTCCCCAAGCCCCAGCTCGCCTTGTCCGCCTTCTGGTCACCAGGTCCCCTTCAGTAACTCATTCTGACCCTACTGCTCTTTCACTTACCCGAGCTTTCCTTCACTTTGTTTTTTCAGTGAGTAAATGCACTTCAGAGTAATGAGTTCATCGGTGCTAACTTAATGTGTGAAATAGCACTTTTTTTTTCTTAACACTCCTAGTTTGGGATACCCTCTGAGCAGTCACAGGAATAAGTGGAGTAACTGCCATCAGCAGCTGGTGTCATTGCTCGGTGATCGCTTCCTCTCTTTAATAATAAGTGAGAGAACCACTTTTAACAGTAAAAACAGTCTGGGAGTTGGACCACAATTTTGACCAAAATTATAAATGTAAAAGGAATAGGATGTTACTCTGTAGATGGATTGAAATAGTCCAATTTGGAAAATTACGAAGCAATAATTTTAATGACTTGGGAGAAAATATAGGCACCATTTCTTATAACTTTGGAATATAAAAGGCCTTTCTAAGCCTAATATAATGTCTAGCAGCATAAAAAGAGAATATCAGAAGTAATGTTAGCCAAGTGTGGTGGCACAAACCTGTAACCCAGCACTTGGGAGATTGAGGCAGGAGGATCACTGTGAATTACAGGCCACCCTGAACTACATAAAACCCTGTCTCAAAAAAAGTATTATTAACCTAGAAAACACTTAAGTCAAAAAGTAATGCTAAACTAGAAAAGTGCTTCTAGCATATATAATGGATGTATGCCGATTCTATTAATATATAAAGAAGTCTTAGAAATCTATAAGAAAAAATGAATAATTTGAGAAAAAATGGACAAAGGGTATATAAAGAGATTTTTTACTATTTTTAAAACGTATGTACAAGTAGTCAATAAACTTGGGAGATGCTCATTGTCAGCTTCTTCTATCAAGCTAACATAGAAGAAAAGTACCTTTCTTCTGGTAGGAAAAAGGTTGGTAAGCATGCACCCTGACAACCGTATCGCTGAAGTTGATGGCCTTTTGGGTATCTACAGTTCATAGCACCTTTGACCCAGCAGTTCTGAGTTCATGCTCAGATGAGACACGTTCAGATTCTAGACAAAACATTTACTGCAGATTTGTTTCTAACAGCAGAAAACAAAGTTAAGTGTCAGCAGGACTGATCCAGTAAAGTTCAGCACAGCCATATAGTGGCTGCCTTTAAGAGGTTTTCAGTGACTAATAATAGTTTCATTATTAGTTGTATTTTGTATTTTTTTTTTATTAGTTGTATTTTGTAATATCAAGAGAGCATCTCATGTTTCAGCTGTACCAGTAGAATAAACCAACAAGCAGATGGTAATAACTCTCAGAAGCTGTTAAAAAATATATTAATAGTTAACTTCATCTTGTTTTCATCCCATTCTTGATGTTGAAATTATATCATTAACTTGATTCTAAAAAGGTTCTCGCTACACATCTTTCAAAAACTCGTATCACTGCCTCTGTAATTTGAGAAGTGGAAAATTTTTGTTCTTTTTCTAAAGAATAAATACAGCAACTGGTGTACTTATTAGTTAAAAGTTGTATAAACTTAAGTTTTCTATCTGAAGGACTTGGGAGATTTTTCTGTTTTCTTTACTAGGAAAAAATGTGTGTTTGCAATCTGGTTCTCTTTCTGTTAAACTTCCTGCTTTCTTTGACTCTGGCCCTTGACTACCTCCAGTTTTGGGTTCTTGGCTTCCCATCACTTCCCTTTCCACCCATGCCCAGGGTGTACTGGGAAGCGTGTAAGCTTTGGAGCCTGGCTTGGTGTCTGGCTTTAGGACAGCACCTGCTTCCTGAATTGTTGGCAAGTTAAAATAAAGTGGTATCAGATACAGAGAAGACATTTAAAAGTATTTCCTTTTTGAAAGAGTTAGCCTCAGTCCCCTTAGCCTTTCCATTCAGTCCTCTCTCCGTATTGTGCCTCTCTGGCCTCGTAGATGATGCCCTAATCACCTCTTAATTAAATGTCTCCTAATCCTGAAGTTTCAGTTTGGCCAGTTTCTGCCAGCTCTGCTATCTCTTCTGTATCTCAAATTCAAGAGAATTACTCAGGATTTCCCCCTAAACTAGATTCTTTTCCTTACCTTCCAGTTTGTTTCCCTGAAATGTTACATTTTTCTGTGCCTCTATGAGCCTTATTGTTGATGGCTGTGCTCTGCATTCTTTACATGTGTCAGGGGAGGGAATGGACTGAGAACTGTGGCCTCTGCACAGTGTGGCATTGGGCTGCAGAGCCACATTGCCTAGGTTTTAATCCTAGATCTCATGCTTTGTGTGTGATTCAAGGTAAGCTCCTTGGGTTATATCTGTGCCTCATCTGTATGCTCTCATAGGCTTGTTGGAAAAAGTAAATGAAGACAAGTTCTGAAGTATTTAGAACAGTATTTGGTTAGTGTTTAATAATTATTACATAAACTGGACGTGCTGGCATATGCTCTAATCCCAGCAGTCAGGAGGCTGAGGTAGGAGGATCACTGTGAGTTCGAGGCCAGCCTGCACTATATAGTGAGATCCTGCCCCCCAAAATCCCTAATAATAATAGTAATAATCGTTATATACTGCTGTCTTTAAAATAAGATATTAAATGTGTCAGCTGTTTGCTTAAGAAACTTTAGTGGTTCTCCATTGGCTCCTAAAATAAACATTTGCTTCATTAACAGGACTTTCTTAGGAGGTAGTTACTATGAATCAGTTAAAGGGGTCTATAGGTAGACTGTGAACACTTGCACGGTAGGGAAATTGTAGAAGAAATTAATTCAGACTTATAGTTGGACTAGTTTCCCACCCCCAGTTACAGTTCTATGATTCCCCGCTGTGGCCCCATACCTGTCTTACCATTAGGTGTGTGTCAAGCTCCAGCCACACTGTTGGTTGTACAGAGCTGCTCCATACTGTCCCGCCCTCTCTTCTCTACCTTGGGCTCTCCTGAGAATCGTGGGAGGACTCCTGGATCTTTCAGTCACCTGTCCATCCTCTCAAGGCTCAGCTCAAATGCTGTATTTTTCCATGAAGCCTGTTTTTGTTTTCTCTCTTCCTTCTCATTTGTGCCTGTTATCACAGATTATATTGCTTGCTTGTAAATTTATAAAAGTGTAAGAAACAAAGATTTTATCTTTTTTTCTATTCCTAGTAATTTATAAGAGGACTTTCACTGTAATAAAGTACTCTGTACTTGCATGAAGAATTTTTTGCTCAGTCCTAAATATATCACAAGGTATATTGAAATGTAAAATACTATAGGACTCCCAGATTTTTACCTGTATCCCTGTTTCAGGATGGTCTGTGTTATCAGCATTAGCTGTACGACTGGGGGGTTCTCTGTCACATGCCCATCATTTCTGCCATCTGAGGGATTGCCCAGTCAAAACATTTATGCTCTCTTACATACAGACCCATTTAGTGTGTGTTTGTTTGTTTGTTTTATTTTATTTGTTGTACTGGGGATTAAACCCAGATGAATAGCATCTTTGGCCCATTTTTGTTTTTGAGACAGGCTCTTTATAAGTTTCCCAGGTTGGGCTCAAATTTGAAATCCCCCTGCCTTAACCTCCCGGAGTGCTGGGATAGGGCTGGAGGTACAGCTCAGTGGGGTAAGTGCTTGCCGCTAAGCACTAAGGCCCTGAGTTCGATCCCCGGTCCCGGAAAAAAAAAAAAAAAGGACCAGAGTGCTGGGATTACAATTACAGGTTTGTATTACCATGCCTGGCTAGAGAATTTTGTGTGTGTGGTTGTTGGTTGTTGTTGTTTTCTTTTACATTTTAGATTTAAATGTACAAAGGTACATAACATTTATGTTACGCAGAAATTTTCCCGATTTTTTTGTGATATTTATTACAAAATAGTTTTTTTATTGGCTACAGGATGAGGAAGGCAGTAGTAATTTTGTATTAGAGTTATATTTTGCTTTCTCATATTTTTAGAACATTTAAATTGTTTTTAGGCCATTTGTTAAAAATTAATCTGAAAAAGTGAAAGTGCAGACTGAGGGAGAAACTGGCTGTTCAGAGTGAAGCTGGGGAGAAGAAAAAATGGGAACGAAGTACACGCTGGTGGGCACAGGGCAGGCTGTCATGAGGGAAGCCATGTAGCCACACATGAACTTTTATCACCCTGGGCTATCTGAAAGCAAATTGTCTTGTGTTAGTTGTTTTGCACGTAAAGTTGCCTATTTTGAGACTTTGGGCCAACAAAATAAGTGAACTCTCTAAGCAAATAATAAGTATTATCTATTTATTTTATCCATTCTTTTATTACCCAATTACTTAAATAATTTTCTTCATTTAAAACATAAGCACTTGAAATTGACATTTGGGCTTCATGATATGAATTAACAAAGGATTTAAGTAATTTAAAATTGTTTGGGCTGTACATGGTGGTGCATGCCTATAATTCCAGCACTCAGGAGGCTGAGCCTGGAGGATTACTGCAAGTTTGAGGCCAGCCAGGGCTACAAAGTGAGTTCAAACCAGACTGAACTGCATAATGATTCTCTGCCCAAAAAGACAATAAATAAACAAACTTACCAGTCTGTAATACTGCTGCATTTGGCTATAAGTGGATTTGGTGTGTTCTTGTAACCTGCTTTTGTTTTTAAAAGTATGTGTGTCTATTTCTACTAGTGTTTTTCTAAAGTTAGGAGAGGTTCATCTGTAGAATTCTGTCATGTCTTTTGAATTAAAGATTTGTAAAGACCAAAGTAGGAGAATTTACAAGTTCTTCTGTATTTTGAGCTGAATTGGTTAGGCTTTTTGTATTATAGGATTTCATTATCTTTTCAGGGCCCTTTTGAGGAAATCTTTGTTAATCCTTCTGACCAAAATGTTCTTGATTATAGCAATCAGATATTATTTGTTTCCTATTCCCACTTTCTAGCGCAATTTGTACATTGTTACTACGTGGATGTTTAATGCAGTATTTGATAAAAGCTTGTTCTTCATGCAGATAAGTTACAAAAGAAAAATATTCATCCTTCTCAAAACAGCCTTCTTGTTTTTGAACAATGGTAACTTTCCATTCATTTTTACTGTGTACCCCTGGGAAAAATCTTGCTCTAGAAGTTTTCAGTCGCTAAATTCTTTTTTCCTCCTTCTCTACTTCTTCCCTCCCACACAGGAAGCTACTTGGGTATAGTTGCATGATAGGCCATTGCAGGATGACCCAACTGGTAGCAGAACAAATAAACAGAATGTAGAAATACGTGGCTGAGGCACTGTCGGGATTTCCTCGTGTGGTAATGAGGTGGGCTGCTGATGCTTACAGGGCCTCTCCTTTCAGGTGGTAGCTACAAGGGTGATCAAAAAATACGGTGAATGCTAAAAGCATTTTAGGACTTACTACAGTAAGTCCAAGAATTATGGAATAGATGTGTTTGAAATGAGGGGGAGTGTTAGGGGGTGGTTAATATATCCTTTACCATATATAATATAATATATAATACATACATATATATAATTTTTAAAATTTAAACACACTTGCGTTTTGGATCACCTCTTGTTAACCATTTATAGCAATTTCTGTCAAATAAGAACATTACAGTGTGTCCTTGCCCACCTTGTTCACCAGTTCTGAAATCGCCCAATGTGTGGCTCTTCCCCAAAGCCAAAATGACCGTGAAAGGTAAATGTTTTTAATCCACGCAGGATGTAGAGGCAGCCACAACAGCTCAAAGACCTCACCAACTAAGCACGTCTTTTTGTTGTCAGAAGCAGGAGTTTATCTCTTACTTGCCTCAGTTCCCCCAAGGATGTCATATGAGAAGCAAAATAATACTGTATTATAAAACTGACCACCAGTTGCGAATTAAAGAAAAGCATCGCCTTGCCACCATTACAGCTTTCAACATGTACAGCTTATTTTCTCTTATGTGAATGGGGATATGCATAGAAACATAAAAATAAAAATTTTATACATACATTTAAAACCAGAACTAGACCATTTATAGAAGTATATATTTGTAACCTTTTAAAAGTTGATAATCTTGCCTGGCGTGGTGGTGCACACCTGTAATCCCAGCACTTGGGAGGTTGAGGCAGGAGGGTCACCATGAATTCAGGACCAGCTTACACTACATAGCAAGACCCTGTCTCAAAAAAATCAAAAATAACTAATAAATAATAAATAAAAGTTGATAGCCCTTACTTTAACTGTTCAATAAATTTTCATGTCATTTAATATCCAGACCAATCTGAACTGCTGGCTCAGAATGCCCTTGACAGTTTGTTTGTGAACTAGTATCTGTGTTGCAGCTAAGTGTTACATCTTTTTATATCCTTTGACGTTTCCTTTTTTCTTTGTATAGTTCCCACTTTTTAGAAAAATTTTAAAATTTTGATGGAGCCAGTTATAGCTTCTGTGTTCTGGATTTGTCTGATTGTTTCCTTGTAGTATTAAGTTCTTTAATCATGCGTTTTTCCTACAAGTTGTATGTTTCGTGTTACATCGCATCAAAGTCTCATGTCACAAAAGACAGGTTATCTGGTCAACCCACTGTCAGTGATCAGAACACCCCTGGGTTTGGTTGGCAACAGTCTTTTGCCTCCATTTTGTTGTATATTTTCCGCTTCTGACCAGAAAGAAAGCTCACTTAACTAAGCACCATGAGTCACCTATCCAATGGCTTCCTACTGGCTGCCAGTCCTTGCCTGAATCAGTAATAGTGCCCCTTCTACATGTGCTGCACCGGCATGCTTCTGTATAGGGGCACTTTGCTTTAGCAGCTGGAGATAGTCAGCTGCCTAACTGTAGAATTCTTCCTTTTTAAATTGCAAGTTCTCAAAGTAAGTTATGTTATAGCTGCTCCTGAAGAACAACTACCGAGTTGTACTTTTTCCTAGTATAATGGGCCCATGCATTTATATTGATCCAGTGTATTTCAACCCACTAGAGTGTTTAACTTTCTTCGTATTTAAAGGTAGTTGTCACCTCTTGGGAGCCCATTCACACAGTTTCCTCTGCGTTGGTAGTGTTGGAAAGCTCTCTTACTCTTAAATATTGCTAATTTCATTATCTATGTCATTACTGGGTCAGATTCAGTTTTTCTTATTTTTGGCAGTACTAAGGAAGGAACCCAGGGCATTTGCATTGAGCTACATCCCCTGAGCTCCCCGTCCCTCTTTTGAGACAAGGTCTCACTACCCAGTTCAGGGTGGCCTTGAACTCACTATGTAGCACAGGCTGGCCTGAAGCTCGTAATGGTCCTCCTACCTAAGCCTCCTGAGTGCGGGGATTATAGGCATGAGCTACCATACCCGACTTAATTTTTCACTTTGTGATGGGTCATATTTTTCTGCTTGTTTCCATGCTTGATTTTTTTTTAAGTGGGGGGGAAATGCCAGACATGGTGATTTTAACCTTGTTGTATGCTGGATATTTTTGCATTGTAGTATTTTTTTGCCATGTTTTGGGATATACTTAACTTACTTCAAAACTATTTAAATTTTTCAGGGATTATCTTTAAGCTTTTACAAGCTGGAGCATAATAGCATTTATTTTGATGTTTTTGCCAATGTACCAAAGTAAAACCCTGTCAGTACTATTCCTGATACATTGTGAATTTTGAGATTTATATTCTGGCTGGTGGGACAGCCATCTGTGAGAATCGTTCTCTGAATTCTTTCACATAGTTCTTTCTCTAACTGAGCAGTTTCATTATGTGATGTACTATCTCAAGTGTCAGTATCAGGCCTGGTGCACCTCGGCACATCTCCAGGGCTTTCTGGGTGAGCTCTGTGTTACCCAGCATTCTGCCTGAGATAGACAGCTCTGCCTCCACAAGTCCGAGACCTCTGGCCTTCGTTTGAGTTCTTCATCCCTGATCTGTGGCCTAGAAAGTCTCTCCAGACAGTAAACTGGGGCAGCTGGATGGCTTACCATGTTTATTTTCTGTATCTCAGGATCATTGTCTTTTGTTGTCTGGTGTCCATCGATTTGAGAGTAGTTTCATATATTATCTTTTTTTTCCTTTTTTAGTTTTAAT
The DNA here is from genome assembly GCA_004027595.1 of Dinomys branickii. Taxonomy (NCBI): domain Eukaryota; kingdom Metazoa; phylum Chordata; class Mammalia; order Rodentia; family Dinomyidae; genus Dinomys; species Dinomys branickii. The sequence goes on along the minus strand of PVLD010004728.1, from coordinate 12,780 downwards.
TGAGAACCTAACTTCGGTGCCTATTATTCAATCTCTATTATTTTATTTTCATATGGATTTCCAAATTCACATTTATTTATGCCTATAAAATAAAATAATGCCACCAAATGATGAGAGTTGTACCTGGAAAAATATATCTCATAACTCCATGTAACGTCATATAACACTGAATTCTGTACTGAGCAGCCATGGAGCTGAGATTGAGGTCTGAAAACTTGGCTCCACAATAGTCCTCTGACAGCTGTTTTATAGTCTGGCCATTGATTAGCCTTACAGGAACCAGTTACTAATCCCAGTTCACAGAGATGCTACCTCATAAGCACCTCTGGAATCCACACCAGAAGACATCTGTTTTTGCTTCTGAATTTATAGACTGATGAGGCTGTTCTGCTTCTCACAGCTGGGCTCAGTAGGACTCACTTGGGTCTGTGTTAACTTACGGATGCAGACAAGGTGCCTCTGCTTATCTTGGCTGGATTTTCACATAATTGATGGCTTTGAAAGCAAATTCAAAACCTTAACATGTTGAAATGTTGTACTTTGTTCCTGTGAGTTTGTTTCATTGCCTGTATCACATGCATGATACTTATTTCATTCCTTCTGTGGAGCTTTCGATTGTTTTTAGTATTTCAGTGACACTGTTTCCTGATGTCTTGGTGGCAGTATATTGCATCGCCAAGCAACAGCCCTCAGAAGATGCAGTGCATTGATGGTAATCCACGGCTAGACCTTTGGGGCTTTCTTGCACGTAGTGTGTGTGAGTGGCATGCTAGCATTTTCTAATGAATAATTTCGGCCTGCCATAAATTTGCTGTTTTGGGTTAAAACTTTTTACCCCATTCACTGAACCCTTTTTTTATTTTAAGGTGGATATTTTGGCTCAGATTGGTTGTATTGAAAGTCTCAGCCAGTCACCACCCTCTTCCTCCTCTCCTTCTCCTTCTTCTTCCATAAATAAGGTAAATTTCAAGCTTGTATGTGACAAGAAATAAACATTTAACAACTATTCTCAGTAAACTTTTCTTCCCAGTGAGGTGATTGTTTCAGGTAAAGTATCTTGTGAAAGCTCTTCCAGGGCCAGGTAACCTGAAGTGGAAACTGCTGTAGAACTAGGGTCTTGGAAACCTTCTAGCTGAGACTTTCCCTAAAATATGATTGGTACATTTGTACCATAGGCAGTGGGATCCAGAGAAGAGTTTTTAATTCTTTGAGTGACAGTCAGGTACGCAGGGCTTGGTGCCATGAAGGGGCAGAAGAGGCCAAAGACGTGGCTGTGGCTCTGCAGAAATCAAAGGAGGGGGAGAGGTAGGGGGAACACTAAAGGGCCTTAGAGCTTGAAACCTCAGCCAGACATCAGAGTATACAGATGAGGGGATAAAAGTGTTTATTGGGGCTGGTAGGAAAGAAGTCAGGGGCCAGAGGATCCAACGAGATTATCACATCCCAGCTTGTTACAATAGGGATTAGGTGTTGGAAATGCCAAGCTTAGCATTTAGCACAAACTGAAAATAATTTGTGCCAAAAGCCTAAGAATTAGGGGTTGCTGTTGATCTTTATGGTGACATCGTTCTTTTATCTATTTGAAGAAAACAGATCTTTGACCGGAATAGAAAATATCCTATATGCTACTATCATCTCTTGAAAAGTTTCTATCATAATGTGATCTGGCATACCGTCTAGATTTGTGTGCTTGCACAACGATGCAGTCACCTAGTACTGTGTTTCTCAGAAGGTGTCCTGTTCATACATGACAAACTACTCTACTTGTCATACGTACAACCTTCCTGCAGTTATCCTACACTAGGAGTGTGCAGTGTGCACACCTGTCACTCCCATCCCTCCTGATCACTCTGACTCCCTTCTGTGATCTGCGCGGCTGTACCGTTAGGTGCCAGCTGTCTCCTTTTCTTTCTGATGAGACTTAGCCAATGCCATAAATCCTTTCAGTGAATATCTTTAGTCTCCTTTAAATTCATCTCCTCCAATGTATTGTGAATATATTTCTTCATTTGTCTTATGAAGATAAGTTACCTTTTAAATTTAGAGTGTTAAATCTGCAAACTTGTTGAGTATGCAGTGCATGGCCCTATGGAACGCTTAATTTAGTTGGGGAAGGGGTTAGGAAGAGAATTGGACATAATCAGCTAGTTATACCACAATGCAGTTGAAAATATGTTTGTTATAGATCCACAAAGACATATTCTGGTATTGTATTTGTTTAACAAATACTTTAACAAATACTAAGGACTTTATGTGTGCCAGTAGGTACCAGATAAGACAGCTAACTCTGATGAACAGAGCTCTTCCCTGTGTTTTCTGTGTATCCTGTAATGGAGCTCAGAAGAAAGTGATCACATATACAAATTTTGTTGATTTTTCCATTATTTTGTAAAGATTTCAGGCATATAAAAGTTAAGCAGATCGTGTAGTGAATAATCATTTACCCACCTTCTGGGATTTACCATAAATACTTGCTGTTCTTACTTTCTCACGTATCTGTCTGTCCTTCCATCCACCTGTGCCTGTCTGTGACCTTCCAGCTTTTCTATAGTAGCTGAGACTACTTTCATAACAAACATGATGTTAAAGAGGATGGTAATGTTTTTTTAAGAATATGGTGATATACTCTAAAAATCATTTTCTCTGTAGTTGCATGCTGAAGATCACTCACTCAGTAATCAACCACAGCAAGTTATTTTCTTAGAAAGTCATTATACATAAGGAAAATCTGATTTCCTCCTCTGCAAAATAATAATATTGTGAAGGTTAGATGTCTGCCAAGGAGTAATATACTTTTCATAAAAATTATCACGAATATCACATCTAAAATATTTGAGTTCTTGCCGCCATGAAAGATATCACTATCAAAATGGAATCTCATTGTCAGTTCTAACAAAAGGGAACTGGGAGCCCATGAAGGAGAAGTCCTCCCACAAATATGCCTGTAACAGGAACCGTGCAAGGAATGACTTAAAATCCGAGTGTTCTTGTATTTGCAAATAAGCCGGTTGCACCGGGTCACTGGTCTGACAATGGCTGTCTTCACCAATGGGTTAATGCTGGATACACAAGAAGTACACAGTTGTACATTGTAATATTACACTGAAAGACAGATAGGCATCAGGGTGTCCTGGTGAAGTTGTGGGAGATACGCAGTGAAATTCTACAGAAGCTCATAAAAGGATGGTGTATCCATGTGTTTTGATACTGAGACTGTTTTGTGCTAGTAAGAGATGGAAGAAGAATACAGAGTAGAAAGTATAATTTGGGCCCACTTACGCGTTAAAAACAAAAAGGGTCTCTGTGTCTGGGATGTTTCAGTAAGTATATGTAAGGAATTTGGTAGTGGTGTGAAACAAAAATTATGGGAGGCTATTTTTCTGGACTGAGCTTCTGCACTAGGCCCCAGCAGAACAGGCCAAAGCAAAATGGAGACATTCATGCCAAATGCCAAATAATTAAACTGAAACGTTAAGGAAGCAGATAGATCCCAACAGAGACCAGTTTTTTCTGAAAACAGGAAATTCCAGTCTGCCTGAGGTAAATAAGGAAGTTTCTTTAACCCTTTACAACAAAAAGTAATTCTTTCCCAAAAAAAGCCAGCTTTAATCCTTATAAAAAAAAGATATCCTGAAGTAACCCCATGTTTACCACTCAGCTTTTGTTGTTATACTGTCTCTGTGTTCCCCTATAGAACCATTGTTCTCCCATTGCCCTGTGGGTACTCTCATTCTTTGTTATAGGGTGTACACTGCCTGATTCATGAATCTCAAATAAAAGCCAGTTATATCTGTGATGAAACTTGTGATTTTGTCTTTTGACAATAGTAGCTGTTTTGCAAATAATGATTGGCATCTTAAGGAGGTAGTCATGTTGATTAAATACCTAATGTTTTATTCCATTTGAAATGTTTTTACTTTGCATGTATTATTTTTCAAATACAAATAAAAACAAAACAGAGTGGGTTGCTGTAAAACAGTTGGTGGATGAAGCAGTGCTCGTGAGCATTTATAATCTCTGAACACAATGTGGAGTGAAGAAAATAGCTTGTGAAGACGCACATTCAACATGACATCTGTAGGTTGATTTAAAAATCATAGATGTATACATATACTATGCAAGTGTGGAAACACAGGTGAAAGTAAATATATGGCTCAGAAAAGTAAATTACTGGGCTGGAGATATAGCTCAGTGGAATAAGCGCCTGCCTAGCAAGGGTAGGGTCCTGAGTTCAATCCCTAGTACCGCCAAAAAAAAAAAAGAAAAGTAAATTACTTCTAGAAAGGAAAAATAGACGATTTTAACTGAGTCCAATAGAGTGGTACCTTTGTTTACAAACTTAATGTGTTCTATGATTTTCAGAAAGATGGCCATGTTTGTGTTTGTGGGGGAAAGATAGCTGTGGTCATGTTTGTTACCCAATGCAGTTTGGAGACAAAAACATAATTTTGCCCAACACTTCAGTCTGCGAATCACATTTTTTGCAAACAAAAGTGTTCATGAACCAAGGTACGTTGGTTGTGTAAATTGAGTCAGAGTTTCCAGAAGTCACAAATACTCTCTTCCCACAACATAGGTCAGTGGTGGCAATGATCCCTGGACAGCCTGGAGTGCTCCAAAATCTGGGAACTGGGAGAGCTCAGATGGCTGGGGAGCCCGGCAAGAGGGGGCCAGTGCTCCGAGAAGCACTACGAACAACTGGGACACTGCCTTTGGACACCCCCAGGCCTACCAAGGACCAGGTGAGGAGAGAATCCTACTGTAAGTAACAGATGGGAAGCCAGGTGAGAGACAGGAAAGCCAGACTGCTTTTGTCACTCTTATACTCAACATGACACGGGACACCTCTGTGAGCAAACCCCGTACACCAAGCCATTCCCCAGTGGGCACCAACCTGCTGAGGGCCCTACAATTTCAGTCCTGACGTTGGCTACCCAGAGTGGGCCAAGGGGCTCCCATGATCCCCTCCTCGGGTTCTATTAGTTTTCACAGAACTTAGGAAGGCACTTAATGGTGTCAGTTTATTACAAAGGATACAGATGAGCAGCCCGCCGAAGAGATGCAGAGGGCACAGCATGGGGGAGGAGTTGGAGCCTCCGTGCCCCCCAGACACTGCACCCTACCCGTCTCCATGTGCCCACCAGCCCAGAGGCTCTCAGAACCCTGGTGCTCAGGAATAGTTTTGGAGGCTTCATCGTGTAAGCACCATTGATTAATTAAGTCTGCCCTCTTTACCAGAGGATGGGGTTGAGGCTGAAAATTCTTTTAATAATGGCCTTTAATAATGGCTTAGTCTTTCTGGTGACCAACCCCTAACTAGGAGCTGCCATGAGATATTCCTCTCACCCCAAAATACCAAGGGATTAGGAGCCAGGATCAGAGACCAAGTGCCCTCTGCCCTCTTTATCCACAGCTTTGCAGCCTCGGGTCCCACAACCTCAGGTTCCCAAACCTCAGATTCACCAACCCAGTGTTCAGTCAAGCACAAGTTTATTCAGAATATTTAAAAAAAAAACAATTCCATCTATACTGAGTGTGTAAAGACCTTTTTCCTATCACTGTTCTTGCGACAATACAGTATAACTGTTTATGTAGCATTCATTTTCACTGCATAGGTATTATAAGTAATCTAGTTATGATTTAAAGTGTAGAGGAGAGTTGCATAGGTGACATGCAAATGTTCCACCATTTTGTATAAGAAGCTTAAGCATCTAAGGATCTTGGAATCTGAAAGTGACAGGTTCTGAAATCAGCCCCCTGCAGATACCACGAAACAACTGTTATAGGGAGGGAAAAAAAAATAGCACACCATCAGAAAATTACAAGGATGTTAGCAGTTCTGCGCTAGGAACTGGGAGCAGAGACAAAACACATTTTTATTACATGACAGTATCACACTGGATCATCTGAGTTAAAAATAGATTTTATCCAAAGTATCTGCTGATAGTTTCTCTTCTTCCCCAGTAGCAAACCTGGATCTAAATGTAGATAGCCATTCTCTGGATCTAAACACAGGCGTGTATTGCAGTCTTTACTCCGTTGTCAGTTAAGGAATCATAGAATCAAACACTTAAAAGGGCCATGTTGGTAAAGTAAAAGAGCAAGGCGGCGGTGTGGACTGCAGGAGACTGAAAGGGGCGTTAGGGTCTGGAGGGGCAGCCGCTACAGGGCACAAAGTCAGTGGCCTGGATGTCTGCTTTTGTGCCATCTTAACATCTCAGCTAAGAACATAGTTGTTGTAATCTTGTTTTACATTGGAGATCAAACTCAGAGCCTCCACATGCTAGCAAGCATTCTATATTCTCAACTCTTTTTAAAAATTTTTTTGTTACTTTTCTTTTTTTCCTTTTTCTTTTTTGGCAACAGGGTCTCACTAAGTTGCCCAGTTTGACATAGAATCTGCTGTTCTTCTGCCTTAGCCTCCTGAGTAACTGGGCTTAGGGGTATGCACCATTATACCCAGCTTGTTTCAAAATCTTTAGCCAAAAAATAAACCTGCAGCTGGACTATGGCTCATTGCCTACTGCTCCGGGCTCGTTTATCTTTTTGTTAACTGCCTCACTCCTCGGTTGAGTTATTAGCCCAAAAATTAAGGCAGAAGAAAAGTTTGTAGAAAAGGAAACAATTCAAGAATTAAGAAAGGGCATTTATGTCTATTCTTAAATAAAAAGACGTGCTGGGCAAAAATTGAGGCAGAAGAAAAGTTTGTAGAAGGGGAAACAATTGAAGAATTAAGAAAGGGCATTTATGTCTATTAAATAAAAAGACATGCTGGGTGTTTTGGTGCATGCTTATAATCTCAGCACTTGGGAAGAGGCAGGAGAATCATTAGAAGTTCTAGCCCAGCCTGAATTATAAACCAAGACCCTATCTCCAAAACAAACAAACAAAAAAGGACAAGTCTCCTCACTACTTTTTATGGCCCTTGTATCCTGTATCATCTGTGAGCACGTGTAATCAGAATTGTAGGTCTGTCCTGAAGAGGGGAGGAACTTGTACACAGAAACCAGAGGATGATGCAGGGCATGGTGGCATGTGCCTATAATCCCAGCACTGTGGAAGGCTGACTCGGGAAAACCAGAAGTTCAAGCCCAGCCTGGACAATTTAGCAAGACTCTGTGGTAAAATAAAATGGGAGCAGAGGGAGCTCAGTGCAAAGACCGTGGGTGGGTTCAATCCCCAGTACTGCAAACAAAGCAAAACATCAGAGAAGGAGAGCGGGCATAATAGTGTGTCTCTGTAAGTCAGCACTTTCGGCAGACTGAGTCAGGAAGATCACTTGAGCCCAGGAATGTGAAGATGGCCTGAGCAACAGGGTGAGACCCTCTACCCTGTCTCTTAACAAAAGAAAAAACCACGAAGTTTAGATCATAGTGGTAAGCTCATCAGTCAGCAGGACCAGGTATGTGGGCTGGGTCAAAATGTTGAAGCAGGACTGCCGGTATCCAGTTCTGTGCTATACCCAGGTCCTTAGTTTCCTTCGTGCTTTTGTGAGTTGCTCAGCTTCGCTGTAGCAGCACTCTTAGAGCCTAAAGGTAGAGGACATTTCAGGTCCTTGGGGCGGAGAAAGGCATAAAACAGCGAGAAGGAGCAGGGAAGGAAGAGCAGAGCTGACACGGAGACACCGTCAGAGTGCTGGGCTGTGGCGCTGCCAGTTCTTTCCTCTCGTTTCCCCTGTCCTTTCTCCTCCGTACTCCAACCCATCCTTTGCCATCATTCATTCACTCATTCATTTGGGGTTTTTTTGAGACAGGGTCTCTGTGGTTTAGGCTGGCCTTAAACTTAGTAGTGGTTTTTAATCTGCTCATAAGGTGCTATAGCTCTTGTTCATCTCTAAAGCCAGAATCCATTATCCCAGCAGGAAGCCCTGTCCCCATGAGCAGTCACCTGTCCCCTCCCTACCCACCCCCTCAGCACCCACCAGGCCACTTCCTGTTTCTGGGTGCACTTGTCCTGGATGTTTCCTGTGCATCGAGCCAACCTGTGTCCTTTGTATGTCTCACTGAGCACTCCCTGACCTGGCCAAGCAGGGGCCAGAGCATGATATGTGTTTCTGTTCCTAAATTGTGTAATGTGTGGCTGTTTCCAGCTTTTGGCCACCATGAACCACACTGCTGTGTGCAGATTCTCACACAGAGAGGTATTTTGTTCTGTGGTGCGCTTGCTGTTAGGAGTGTCACAGGCAGGTGGTACCTGGAGGGAACATGTGAGCCTCAGGCTGATGCCCGTGTGGCTGCACATCTTACCCATTTATACTGTGCTGTGCCAAGGCTCCCTCGGACTCCAGCACTTGGCCCTTTTTGGGAAGGGTCACCTGGATTAGATTTGCTTTTTTTGTCGGCTGATGGGGTTGAGTGCCTTCTCGGCTCCTTGCCCATTGGGATAGCATCGTTGGAGAAGTTCTGTGTGCTCCTTTACCTGCCATCTCTGTGGGTTACTTGATCTTACTTTCCTCACTAAGTTGAGGCAGGAACTGCACTGGCTGGAAATCCCAGCTGAATTCAAACCTACAGAAGGTGTGCTGACTACTGCAGGCTGAACAAGTCTGATTCCATTGTTTTGGTGAGAAACTGACCTGAACTGCAGAGGAAATAAAGGTGCAGGCTATTTGAGATTATCTGCTACCTCGCCATAAAACTACTGCTGGCTTGCTGGGATAAATCAATGCAGATCTGGATTCTGTCCTCACACACTGTCTGCCAGTGACGGCAGAGACAAACCCTGAAGTAGACTTTTTTCCTTTCTCTTATTTTTTGGTTTGTTTGTTTGGTTTTTTTTGTTGTTTTGTTTTTTCGTTGTTTGATCTTGGTTTTATTATTGTGAACATGATTTCTGGTTTTCTTTGTGGTTCTCTTCTGTTCTTTTATTTTTTTCCTTCTCTCTTTCCCTCCTGTCTTCGACACCAGTTTCCCAAAGTTTGCATGATCCTCTTTTGTCCTCCAGCCTTGCTTCTAATCTCTTCCTCTTCTTTTCTCTTATTTTTTTCCCTTCGCCCCTTTAAAATTTTCTGCCTTGAAGGCAAAATTGGAATATTGAAGGCCTATTTACTGCATACAATTTTCTGGTTTTAGATTTTGTTCTATAACCACAAATCTAGTTCATATGATTAAAGGTGATAAATTAATGCTCACCTCAGTTTGTCATTTTCTAGGCTGTGTTTGATGGTATTGTTATTGCCACTGTACTGTTTTAGCCAGAGTGATATAATTGTTCTAACCAGCTGTTCTTCCTGGTATACCAAGACTAAGATTGCCTCGGCCCCATCCTCCTCCTTCAGGGATCCCTCCCCTGCCTCCAAATAGGAAACTGGCGATACAATCTCTGAGCACTGGCTGCTTGGCTCATCCTGTACCTTGAGCCCCTCCTCTGGCTCATCCTTGAACACAAGGCCATAGTGGGTGATGAGGGTCTCAGTGACTCGGGCCTGGTGGGGGCAGTCACCAGCGAGGATAGGGAGATGGTAGCCTCATTGTGTCGCAGCTGCAGCAGTATGGGCCCAAATCCAGTGCCTAGGTTCCCTAGGATCATCTTGTCCTATTCTAGCTCCATGATCCTGCGCGGGTACCACAGTAGGTACTGCAGCATGACCCGGGTTCTCCTGTGGCAGATCCCTCAGCAGCTCCCACAGGTGGCCCACCACAGCTAGGGCCACAGCCTCACTCTGGGACCCATCCTGCGAACCTCCTTGGAACACCTCGTTTGCCTCGGCCTGGCCGTCAGGCTTTCCCTAGCCAGCCCCATTAGCTCAGGGTAGAGGCGAAAGGAGATGAGTCACTCTGGCAGCTGCAGGGCAGCGGAATAGGATCTGGCAGTGAGACCAGGCCAGGGGGAGTACACACTTGCCAAGTTCCATCTTTGTTTCATTGCCCTTGTCTTACCTTTATTGGTGTTAATCATTTTCAGATGTCTGTTATTCCTTTTGTCCTCCCCGATCTAAGAGTATTTTTTCTAGCTTATTTATGTTTATAAGACTACATTTATCAGTGTAGAGGCTTCTAGAAGATACCCTGTTGGTACCACTTCATATTTCTATAGCATGTATTCATTTGAAGCTACTTAGACTAACAAGATTTTAAAAATTTGACTATATTTAAAGTGTACCATGTATCGTGATTTACATATACATAGCGATGAAGTGACTACAGTCATCAGTTAACCTATCCATCACCTCACACGGCTACCTTTGTGTGTATGTGTGGTGGTTAGAGCACCAAAAATCTCGTGGCAAATTTCCAATATATAATACAGTATCATTAGTGATAGTCCTTATAGTTTGCATGAGATCTCTTGAGTTACTCATCTTTTCTAAGTGCAACTTTGTACCCTTTGACCTACACCTCTCCACCCAGTGATCACCATTCTCTGCCTCTGTAAGCTCAGCTTTTTAAGGATTCCACATACAAGTGAAGTCATATGATATTTGTCCTTCTATGCCTTGCTTTTTGCACTCAACATAATGTCTTTTAGGTTCACCCATGTTGTCATAAGGGGCAGTATGTTTTCTTCAAGGCTGAATTATATTTTCATACATATATATATATACATACACACACACATACACATACACATACATACATACATACTAGTTTCTTTACCATTTATTTGTTGATGAACATGTAGGTTAATTCCATAGCCTATCTTTTGCAGATAATGCTGCATTTAATGTGGGGAGAATTACCTCTGAGGTGATTTCATTTTTTTTAGTTATGTTCCTAGAAGAGGGATTACTGAGTCATAAGGTAGGTCTGTTTTTTATTTTTTCAGAAACTTCCATACAGTGTTCTCTAATGGCTGTACCAGTTTACATTCCCCTCAAAAACATACAAGGTTTCCCTTTCCTCCACACCCTTCCCAGCACTTCTCATCTCTTGACTTTTTTATTGTAACTGTTGTAACAGATGGGAGGTGACGCTTCATAGTAGTTTTGATTTGATGACTCCGTGTGGGGATCTGATGACTCCTTACGGTGAACACCTTTTCATGTACCATTTGGCTAATCTCAGCTAAGCACTTACAATACACTGTGGCCCTAACCTGTAATGTGTGAACAACAAAACTAGTATGCATGGATAACCTTTTCCTTTTTCACTGTTTCATAAATTTGTTCTTACCATACATCTTCACAACCTCTTATCAAGTCAAGAATTTTCATCTTTTTACTAAAGAAATAACTTTACTGCTCTCTTGGCATATCTGAATTGCCAGCCTCACTGCTCTTGTGCCTTGAGGCTGTTGTTAAGTAAACTGAGGGTTACTTGAACACAAGGCACTGCGATGCCACAACAGTCCATCTGATCACCCAGATGGCTGCTGACTAATGGGTGGTTAGTATGTACTGACTGAGTGGATAGGCTGGACAAAGGGATGTTTCTTCTTTGTGAACAAAGGGAGTAGGAAGGCATGTGATTTCACCATGCAGCTCAGAACAGAGAAATTTAAGAATTGATTATTTCTGAAATTTTTCATTTAGTATTTTAGACCATGGTTACCCACATGTAACAAACTGTAGAAAGTGAAACTGTGGCTAAAGGAGTATACCATATTTGTTTGCTATTGAACTGCGTGAATTCCTTACATATTTTGGAGGATAGCCCCTTACCAGATAACGATTTGCAAGTACTTTCTCCCAGTTCATAACTGATTATCCATTTATTATTTCCTTTGCCATGTAGAAGCTTTTTATTTTGATATATTCCCATATATTATTTTTGCTTTCATTGTCTGAGCTTTTGGTGTGATGGGAATTTTTCCCCCTATGCTGTCCTCTAGAAATTGTATCCTGTCTGGTCTTATATTTAGATCTTCAATCCATTTTGAGTTATTTTTACACATGGTGTGAGATCAGGGTCCAATTTCATTTTGATCATGGATAATACAGTTTTCCCAACACCATTTATTAAGGAAATGGTCCTTTCTCCATTGTGTCTTCTTGGCGCCCTTGTCAAAATTAGTTGACCTGACCATCCTGTTTAAATTGTTTCTAATTTGTCTTTTGTAGTATTCAACATTCAGGCCTTAAGATTGGCTCTAAAGCCTGTACTCCCAACATCCATATTGTATTTCTATATTAAATCCTTTCTTGTCCTTTTAAAAACTTGATTAGCTCATTTCAGTAGTTACCAGAAATTAAATAATTTCATATATTTTGTATTTTTCTGTACTAATAATCTTCTGTTCCCACTGTAGCAACTGGTGATGACGATGAGTGGGATGAAGACTGGGATGACCCCAAGTCCTCTTCTGCTTACTTTAAGGATCCAGAGTCAGCTGAAACAGGAGGTATTCAGCGAGGGAACAGTCGCCCAGGTGCCTCCTCCATGAAGCTGCCTCTTAACAAGTATGTTTAAAGGGAAGTATAAGGCACTGGTATCTTTGTAGAAATATACAACAAATACGAAGAGACAGTTTACTTTTTCTGTATTCTGTAATCTACTGAATTTTGGTTAAGTTTTGACCAGTTTAATTTGGATCTTAGCTTGAAAGCTGATTTTTTAAAAAATTTATTTTATAGTATTAATGATGAAACATTTATTGATCATCCTCCAAATAGTTTTTATTGTTTTTACCTTTATTAGCTTCTTGATGTGTTAAGGTTCATTGCTAAAAGTAATTACTAGAAAATATAATTTATATAGTAAACTAAAAATAATATTAATAACTCACGGTTGACTGTTTAACTTTTTTTTAAAAAAAAAAATAAAAGTACAAAAACATATTAACAAACACACCAATTAGCATAAAAAATAGTACAATCACAACTAATCTATAGACAAGGTGACA